>JAJGRW010000946.1:170630-198605 GCA_025461045.1 Carex parvula | reverse complement strand
AAAAATTCAGAAAAATGTAAAATTTGGTTTGCAAGTACATATTCATTTTATAATTATGTTGAACAGTTCTGATCGACCGTTTACTGATTTTGAAAGTCAAATTTTGAGCTGTAGCACGGACCCCATCCTGTATGCATAGCACCATAGCCTCACTCCTTAAACTTTATCTATAATAGAAGAAATCTTTAGTAATCATACAAAAAAATTTATTAATAACGAAATTAAATTGTATATACTGCCTATCAAAGAAAGAACAATGGATGCCTCCATTTGTAGAAAAATGGAGATTTAAATAACATGTGATGCTGGATGTAGATTTTAGAAAAACGATTAAATTCCTATTTGTGTACAACATTATGTGAAAATGGAAAAATTTTATTACTATCTCAACCTCTTTGGAGAAAGATCCGAAATTTTTATTTTTAACATTTTAAATAAATTAATTAATAAAATAACCATCGTTTCGGTCAATTCTATATTTAACACGGCCGCAGAACACCGGAGCTGGACCATTTGGGGGAGGCCGCAGCATGCCGGAGCGGACCCCCATATGGGGCCGCAGAATGCCGGAGCGGACCCCGGGTCCGCAGAATACCGGAGCGGACCCTATTTTTTTTTGAATGATAGACATGAAAATCTTAATCGGAAACTTCAACTCAAGTTTTGAGGCTCTTTCCCTTAGTTTTTTGACGATTCCGACGGTCCGGATCGGGCTGGAAAGTAAGTAGCTTGGTTTTGGGGCTGTGGAGCTCATGTCAAAATTTCAGTCCGATCCGACGAGACGGATCAAAAGTTATGCCCTTTTTTTGTCAAAATTTCATTTTAAATTGATAATATATTTCTTAAACGTTCATTTATTTTTAATAGGTTAAATAAAATATAAATCAAAAATATCTTAAATCAATTACTTTAAAACAATAAACATTTTAAATTGATAAGATATTTTGTAAACGTTCAATTTACATTGGATAATATAAATCTAAATCTAAATTAAATAAAAATTCAAATCTAAATTTAGATGCAAATAAAATTAAATCTAAATTGAATATAAATATAAATCTAAATTTAAATTTAAATTGAATCGAAATATAATTTAAATCTAACTAAATTAAATAAAAGGAAAAAAAAAACTAAATTAGACGTATTTTCGGTTAATATATGGCTCATTGTTCTATTGTAATGTGTCTTTTGATCAAACAAACGACGAACAACAATTTCAGATTAAACGACGAACAACAATTTCAAACTAAGTACACACAACTTCCAGTACAAACTTGATAAAAATTTCCAAAACAAATCATAATCAACTTCATAATCAGATAAAAAAAAAAAAAAATAGGGTCCGCTCCGGAATTCTGCGGCCTCATATGGGGGTCCGCTCCGGCATTCTGCGGCCTCCCCCAAATGGGTCCGCTCCGGTGTTCTGCGGCCGTGTTAATATAGAATTGACCAAAAACGATGTTATTTTATTAATTAATTTATTTAAAATGTTTAAAAATAAAAATTTCGGGAGAAAGATGGTCCAAAGGAAAAAAAATTATGTGAAAATGGAAAATTTTTTATTGTGAAGTCAATAGCAGATACGACCCAGAGAAAAAAATAATTCACACATAATTAATGCGAATGTTTTAAATTTTGCATATAAACGTACCCGTTGTGAAGTATATCGATTTTAACGGTTTGAATTTATTATTTAATTAAGCTTACCAAGAAACTTGATGAGCTCAAGAACATCCTAATTTTACTCTTTTATTATCGATTTGATATAGAAAACATAATAACAATACATAATATCTAGTTTAGTTTGGGATCTAATAAATCCACAGTGGTTAATTTTCTCACTTGACTGCATGCACAGGATAAGTTTCGTCAGTAACTTTTACAACCTTTTCAATTTCCTTCTTTTCTAGTAACTTGTAAATTAATGATCATAATCCATCTCTTGTTGTAGTGTTTCATTGTACAATTAGGGCATGTTCAGCACGTTATTGTGTTCGTGGGAAAAAAAAAAATTCACTCTGATTGAATTTTTTTTTTCCCACGCTCACAATAAAATTTAGTTCAATTCCTATGCCCACGCCCATTCCCCTTTTTGCGCTGAACAGGCCCTTAAGTACCCATCAATTATTTAATTCACTCAGGTGGTGTTTGATTGTGGACTAAAGTTAATAAGATCTAACTTGGTTATTCCAACGTAGGCCGACCTAAATTTTTCATGTTTGATTGATTCTTAAAATTATACCTTGACTCAAGTTATTCGTTGTTTGGTAAGAATTTGGTAATTAAAAAATGATTTGATATTACAAATATTTTGACTTACAAAATTTGTAATATCAATATTAAAACTATTCTTTGTATTTTTTTTCATTTTGATTGAAAGGAATGGTACAAGGAAATGAGTTGTGTACAAATTATTTGTTCATCTGTGTATCGCATTTAACGAATCTTGTTTAATTCAACTTATACGTATACCAATTTATTTTGTCAAAAATATGTTGGTTGCTGAACAAAAAGATTATTTAATTGTAGTATATTTCCATAAAATATATTTTTTTAATTATTTTTTAGATTACATATTTTGTTAATTTAGAAAGCTATGTCATTTAAAAAAAATGTTGATTCTAAATTTGATAAAGTTATAAGTTCCTTTATATGTTTAAATGAAAATAAAATCAATTGCTTATTTTACATTCCATAAGAAGTGATTAAAAATAATAAAAACAATGAAAAGTTAGGTTTCATAACCAAATAAAATTAAACTATTTGGAGAGGTGGGTTAGTTTAGATCAGTCTAAAAGTTAATTTATTTCATCTTAGTCTGGCTCAGTTAAATCACATTTAGCATAATAACTAAAATCTAAAACTCTTATTTTACTATTTAGTCCACAATCAGACGGATCGATATCCTCGATGGTACCGTAAAAGATTCCCTATTACAATTAGCTATTTACGGTTTGAGATTAACTCTCAGCCGGTTTGGAATTCGGGCTGACTGAGGGTGCAGTATTATTGGGCATTGAGATTCGTGCCAAGTTAAAAAGAACGGTCCAGATCAAGTAATTGTAAAAGATTCTCTATTACGATACTGCACTGGATGTGAATTCCAATCAGACATGAGCTAGGCTGTCTAATTAGGATGCTCATCCGTAGTGAACGATATTCACATCAGCAACAAAGGATCATCAACAAAAAGTGTTAAGAGTCCATTGCCTAGAGGGAACATGGTCCAAATCCAACATTTAGAGTATTTTTTTTTTGTGGTTAATTCCTTCTAGATCGGTCTAGTATTTTACTTGTCATGCCAAAAGTGTGTAGATTTATGAAATTAGTGTGAGTAGCATAACTAACATATTTCATGTAATATAGTTTGCAACTAGACACGTAATTTGCGTTCAGTTAATTTAACATTTTAATTAAGCACCATCATTGTATTCAATTTTTCAAGCCTGAATGAATAAACTTTCTATTATTTTCCGAAATTTTTATTTATACCATTTAAAAATAAATAAACCAAAACACTCCAAAATTCGGGTTTTTCTAATTATACTCATGTCGCAGAACACCTGTGTGGCACCATTTAATGGGGTCCGCACTATGCCGTTGCGGCCCCCTGGGAGACTATATAAGGGGGCCGATGGTTTCATTTTTGGTGTCCATTCAAAGAAGCTTTCATCTCTTCGAGCTCGGGTAAGTTTTCTTCTTCTTTTCTAGTTTTAATTTTTAGTTTAGGGTAGTAATTAGATTTAGTGTTTAGAATTTGATATTAATTTAGGGTTTATAACTAAAATTTAAATATAATTGTACCAAAATTTAATTAGAATAAGATCAAAATTAATTGTTTGAGCACCAAAATTAAACTAGACTTGTACCAAAATTTAATTAGGTTTTATTTTACCAAAATTAATTGTTTGAGCGCCAAAATTAAATTAGACTTGTACCAAAATGTAAGTAGGGTTATTTTACCAAAATTAATTGTTTGAGCACCAAAATTAAATTAGACTTGTACTAAAATTTAATTAGGTTTATTTTACCAAAATTAAATTAGACTTGTATCAAAATTTAATTAGGTTTATTATACCAAAATTAATTATTTGAGCACCAACATTAAATTAGACCAATTACAATATGTAAGTAGGGTTATTTTACCAAAATTCTCATATTTGACCGAAATTAGTACCAACACTAATAGCAAAAAATTATCAAATAGAGCATGGCATCTAGTAGAGATATACCATCTTCCAGTAGGGGTGTATCATCTTCCAATAGAGGTCAGTACGGACATAGGCTAGTCTGGACATAGCCAAACAGGCGTCTTCCAGTAGGGGTGTACCTTCGCTCCATGATGACCCCATAGCCAGACAAGCGTTTTTATTCACGCAGGGTCAGTCTGGACAAACTACGGTTTTTGGTCCTGGAGTCCAGCAGACATCCGAGATTGATGAGGTTCATGACGAGCCGGTTCAAGCAAAGGATGTCCCGGTGGAGGACTCTACAGACTCAGCAGATACTGACGAGACTCCACTCTCTAGGCGGGGTCGAGGGTTCAGAAAGAAAAAGGCAAAGACGGTATTTAGTCCTGACCCGCAGGCTTTGATTTGTACTTTGTTAGATGTTTTGTCAGATACTGGAATTTATCTGTCACTTATTTATTTTGTTGCTTTGTTATTTATTTAGTTTGTTTATCATATCATTATCTCTTCATACACAAACAATATTTCAAACGAATGATATTTTCAAAATATTTGATCCTACAACTCTACAAGCGAAACATATTTTACAATAAACAATATTTAAAACAAAACCCAAAATAAATAAAACAATTTTAAAAACTAAAACCTAAACAAATAAAACAATTTTAAAAACAAAACACAAATAACATATTTCAGATTAAAGAAAAAAGGGTGGGCCGCATCGGCATAGTGCGGACTCTGGGGCCGCAGGGGCATTGTGCGGCCCCCTGGGTGGGGCTGCATTGGCATAGTGCGGACCCCATTATATGAAGCCGCACGGGTGTTCTGCGGCCTGGGTAAAATCAGAAAAACCCGAAATTCGGAGTGTTTTTTTTTTTTTCCAAAAAATGATATATTTAAAAATTTCAGATTATTTTACTTTCTCTTTATTTCCTTATCAAACGTATCTAAATTTTTTTTCACCAAGTTATTGTTACTTTTTTTTGTGTGCAGTAAACTCATCCCTTCTTATCAACACTAACAACCAATGATAGGGGTACACATTTTGACAGAGCTGTTTTTAATTCATGGATTTGGTTTTCAGCCAAAAAAAGGAAATATATTTTTGACAGAGCTGTTTTTTGTAATTATTTTCTATTTTTCTATTAGTGAAAAGAAGTGTTGAAAACTTATATTTAAAAACTCAAAATCTCCATTTCAATTAATTTGATCAAAATATCCATTTGTTTGACAAATATATTATAAATATGTATGTTCAATGCAGTTATAATATTTAACAACTTGAGTATAAAACTGAAGTTTTTTATTTATTTAGATATTACCTTGCACATTTTGCATTCATATCAGTCATTATCCATATTGTTTTTGTAAAAAGAAATATCAATAAATCAAATTGTCCCCAATGCACGCTCTAAATATTCGCAGCTCTTTTTGTTTTGAATATGGATTTGCTCTCTTTTTCTTTCTCATAAATACTCTCTAAACACGCACAATATTTTTAACTATCCTCTTATTGTTAAATCATTTTGAGTATTTTTTTTTTTTCGGAATCCATATATATATTATTATTATTTTAATTATAGGACTCCGGTACACGTCCACATCTTTTAGATACTATAAAAACTTTATTTTTTTACTGCTTAACTTTATACTAAATAAATTTTAAAATTTTGCATGTACACGGACGCATTACTCGCGAAGTACGTAGATGGATTTCAACAGGTTAGATTCGTCGTTTAAAATCAATCTGATAGATTTTTAAAATTGTGCTCACCAAACTTTCTTGATGAGTACAACCTACACTAGCTTTGCTCTAAACGGTTGATTATAAAATTTGTTCAGGGATAACCGCTTAATTTACAAATCACACTGACTTTCCAATTAGACCAATGACGATCACATAAAATACATTTACTCATCTTATATATTTTTAATTTTATTATCTTTTAAATATTGTGTCGACGATATATACATTGGGTCCTCACAATTTTTCAAGTATACATCACTCTTTTTCAGTAGAAATTTTAGTTAGAGAGGATTGAAATTTAAAATGTATAATTATTAATTTATGGTTAGTGAGATTTGAATTCAAGATTTTTTAAGTACAAAATAAATTCTTAACCACTAGACTACAAGCAGTCATCTAGTATTTTATGAAGAGAGTTAAATTATATCGAAACTTTAAATAAATGAAAATTCAATTAAATTTCAATCTATGTAGTTAAAATTTTAATGAGATAGATAGAGGGATGAGGCAATGATAAAACGAGATAGATAGAAGAATTTAAAAATAAATTGTATTTTAATTGGCCGAAATTTTTATTTTTATCATTTAAAAAAGAAGATAAATCAAATAACTAAGAATTCTTGTAAATTTCATTTTTGACACGGCCGCAGCGTTAGAGGGTCAAATGACACATATTTCCCTTTTTTTTTAGTTGAAAACCAAATCTTTGACACACCAAATGAGTTTTCAAAATATATTTCTTTGGAGAATTGCTTCTTATTTCAATTACTTTTTACTTTTGAAAAAAGTAAATAGAACCTTTGTCATACTTTTTTTTTAAATAATTACAAAATATACTTGTATTCAAAATAATTATACAATTATATTCTATTTTGAAAAATTTATCACATTATATTCTATTTCGTGGTTGCATGCCCCTAATCAGTTCGGATCTATAATAAAGGAGGCTATGCAGCTGAGGTTGTTGGTGCTTCAACTCACTTGAAGGTAACTTGCCTTTCTGGTTATTCCAAATTTTACTTGGGAATGCAGCAAAAAAAAAAAAAAAAAACACTTTTTTGGGGGCATCACATCCAGGACTGTGCAATACAACAAAACAGGATCCAGAAATACCAAACAACCTATATAAAATGAACATATTAGTGATTAATCATACGATCTAAATAAACAGCACAATGTAATTATGTAACAACAGCATCCTATCAAATTTCCATTTCCTCCAGAGACCACAACCCAACACAAAAAGTACACTTGAGAGTAGGTCTGATGGATTTAATCACCGTCGATCAGCTTTAAAATTCGTGCAGAACACTTTAAACTTCATGCGTGTCTGTTTCAATGCCGTGCGCACAAAATCTCAAATTAGATCGGACGGTCATCATGCTCGTTGAACCTAAAAGTAGGTCCGATGGGCATCGGACCTACTCCGTTCTCCAAAAAGTAAGCTCCAAGGACAGAGGCCAGCAGGACCCACTTGTAATTGACGCTTCTTGTAATGAATAATTGCAGAACCAGTATAACCTAGCACAATTTTTTTCATAGCATTAAAAGATAATAAATTAAATCGATAGGAAACAAGAGATGAGTCATAATGATTCAGATTCGCTTTAATTGCGTATTTTTTTCTCTCTTTTAGCGGAAAATCTGTCTGCAATAATTCATTATGGTCTATATTGTCATTAATTGCAACTAATGGACTGCAATAATACATTGTGATTTATTATTTTTAAAATGAAAAAATGATTTTTTTCAATTTCATATATATTTATTTTTAAAATGTTATAAATAAAAAAGATCGGTAACCTAGCCTCACATTATTAGACATGGAATACAAAAAAGGATTCGTATCTTTCCAGGTTGTTGACTCAACACAATTGAAACGAACGGTTCAGATTTATTCTCAACCGGTGCTTATTCGCACAGGGTCAATATTATTTGTGCTTTGAGATTCGTGTCAAGTTAAAAAGAATAATTTTGGACCGTCCAATTCAATTGTTCTCAGTCCAGTAACCTGTGGGGATATTTTCTGAATTCACATCCTCTCATATTACTTGACTGAGTACAATTGAAACGGATGATCCAGAATCCGTCTATCAACTTGGCACGATCTCAAAGCACAAATAATACTGAAACACTGGCTGAGAATAAATCTGAACTGCCCGCGTCTGTTTCAATTGTATTGAGTCAGGTACCTGAGAAGATACGGATCCGAATTTTCTACTCCATAACCTGGGCCGACCAATCAAGAAAACGGCCCACATCAATCAGCAAAATATTAAAGGGTAACCCCACTATCTCACCAGATGGAACCGAGGCACGTCCAAATGTATCTTCTTTTTGACAATAAAGAGGACGGACCGAAGAAGAAATTCTCAAATTAAGAGTTCTAACTGTTAATAAATATTAAGTATAATAAAAGGACTCTCTCTCATTTCCTACTTCCTCATTGCCATTGTTTATTTTACCCCTTCTATCACCTTAATTTAATTTGGTGAGCGGTTGAATGATTTCCTCATAAAAATATCTATATATTTTTTATATTTTTATAGAAGAAGAGATCATGTCTTCATTTTTTATGTTTCCGTCGTGTTTTATTTTTATTTTTATTTTTTAATAATGACAAAATTAAATTGTAAATGTCAAAAATAACATAATTACATGTGATCTATATTATTTCTCTACGTTCATATAAAAATATCATTTTCATTTCTATTCTTATATGAATCAATAAGTTGAAATATCTTTTTTTTTAAAACCCAAATAGAGGCTATCAGGTTGAATAAGTTGAAATCAGTGTTGTAAATAACGATATGTAGTCGTCGGACGGACAAGGTACCACCAAGCGATTAATCGGAATAATCGGAATAATCGGAAATAATCAGCCAATTAGTTGGGTAAATCCGTGACGATTTAGTCATCGGCAACGACTAATCGGCCTAAACAACCGTTGTTTACAACACTGGTTGAAATATCAATGTCCATAAATTAATTTACATCAGTATATTTTTGCAAGTTCTTAATGTCAATCAAAATAAAATAGAGATATTGTGTTTTTTTTAAAAGTATATAGATTATATCTAAAGATTTTATTTTGATATTTGAATTTTAAATTTGAAGTTATTAAAATTTTCAAAATAGAGACATAATGGATGCAAAAAAAAAAAAATGAGGTATTCAAACCATCCACTATGTAGACTATAGAATAACGAATAATAAAATTCTGCATATATTATTTGACATTATATAACAAGTATATTAAGTGGTAAACTATGACAGCATTTAAAAAAAAGGCAAACAGAAATAGAAATCAAATAGTCTCTCATTTGAACATTTCATAAAGACTTGTGATGTATACAAGTATTTGATGGTGACAGCCACATAAATATTAATATTACTTTCTTCCTACGGAATCTTTGTTAAATATCTTTAATATAATATCTTTAATATATGATTCATCATTCTTTTATTTTAAAATTTATGCATGATTCATGCACAAATAGATACCATACACAAATAGTTTCTGATTTGAACATTTCATAAAGACTTGTAATGTATATAACTATTTGATGGAGACAACCGCATAAAATAATATTACCTTTTTCCTAAGGAATCACAATTAACAAATAAAAGATCGTTATCAAATAGAGATGATTCATCATATTTTCTTTAACTTTAAAATCTGTGCATGTTTCATTTCTAATTCATTCTTTATCAACTAAAAAGATAGTACTATATAAATATTAAATAGAGAACACAAATGAGTTGGCGGGCCGTTTTATTCTAATTAATTATTTTCTTTAATTTGTCTCGACACCTAATTAGTTTGTCTTCTTCTGGATGTATTTAGTTTAATTTTTTTTAATTTATATGTTCTATATTTAGGAATGTATTGAATAAATTTAGTTTTAACATAAAATTAGTTGTAATCAAAGAAAATAATTGCACGACGATATATTTTTATAAATATTATATAATTTATTTTAAAAAAATTATAATTTATTTTAAATAATAATATTAAATTAGCCTCATTCATTATCATTATCTTATCATCATTTTGTGATTCAAAATGCTGTCGGTAGTCTCTATCTCCTGGTAAACCCCTCCCCTAGTTATTACTGAATCAAGGCATCCAGCGAACTCAAATTAAATGTTTTGCATGTACACCCCTAAACATTAAAATAATTTAAGTATATGATATTAAATAAAACAGTGTTAAAATCATACCCATGTTGTTATTCGAATTAAATTCGTATCTAAATGAAAGATGATACAATACAGATAATCGGAATCTGGCTAATATGCTGCAGGTAGCATAGAGGACCTCCGTGCAATGGCTCAATATATGACTTTTTAAAATTTTAACAGTCGATCCGAACTGTTCAACATGATCTCCATATGAATATGTACTTGCAAACTAAATTCTATATTTTTTAGAATTTTTTTACTATTTTTTTAGATAGGTAGAAAATCACTTGATCTAAAAATTTTATACCATTCAGATCAAGTGATTTTCTACCTATCTAAAAAAATAGTAAAAAAATTCTAAAAAATGTAGAATTTGGTTTGCAAGTACATATTCATATGTAGATCATGTTGAACGGTTCGGATCAACCGTTAGGATTTTGAAAACTCAAATATTGAGCCATTACGGAAGCCATCTATGCTACATGTAGCACCGTAGCCAACTCCCAGATAATTGACAATTACAGATTTTCAATATGGGGTTGAAACTGGTAATCAATAGATACTATTAACGAATATACAAGTATAATAATAAAAGTAAACATTTTAGAATTATAAAATATAAACATAACACAAATTATAGCAAACTTTATATACATGTTATATTATTACTTGATATGTATTGTCTGATTTAATAATAGACTACACAGTTTAAATTCCAGATATTTAAAATGAATAATAAAGTACAACACCGGAGCAATTAAACCGAACTATAATGCACATAGACATAACTTTAAAACATCTAAATTAATAATTAAATAACAGATGACACAAAATAAACAATAAATCAGTTATATTGAATAATAAAATACTAAAACTGAACACTAAAATGTTTAAACTGAATGATAAAGTATTCAACGAACTTTTAATGAAGCACTGAATGATAATAAATAATTTAAATCAAATAATAAAGTTGTATGTATCATATAAGCATCTACAACCTAACAACTCAAATGAGTTTCTAAATAACTGTTAATCACGTTTTAAAAATTAAGGTCTTTAAAGTTTCTAAACTCTCACATTCTTAAAATTAATTTTAGAGTTTCTATTATGTCACGTCTCAGTAATAAATTAGAAAGGAGCAATAATTTGAGCTAATCAATTGGCCAGCGTGGAGTTTATAAACATTTTCTTAATAAGAAATTTTCATGCATAGTTTTTAAATAAGAAACTCTCCCACATCTCTGAAACTGAATTAGAAACTCTAATAATACTAGAATTGTAGATGCTCTAAAGCATCATTATTATCGTCTTTCATCAAAGCATTACTGAGAGGTGAATATTTTAAGAGATCCAGTTTTGGCTTCATGTAGCACACAAACATTATGCAGTTGTTTTAAATTCTATGGTCCGTGCGATGTATGAAGTCAAAACTGTCGTGTTAAAATCTGTACCCATCACCGATATACCAAATCATCTTCCAAATTTTGTTAGATCATAATCTGAGCACGTCGAATTCGCCAAACCACCATCAAAAGTTCGTCGAAGATTATACAAAAATTAAAAGAGAATTGTTTACTACATAACCAAACTATTTGGTTGCAGCGGTAATTTTGATAATGTTAAGAATTGGTAAACTGATAATAACAACAATGATATCCAAGATCCATTATTCTTATTTGTTTGTAGGAAGGAAGCGTAATTTTGATAATGTTAAGGGTATATTTGGAAGATGCCGATTCTTTTTAGTTTTAGAGGATGGTTCCGTGCTTAACCGCTTATATCAATGGAGAACGGAGTAGGTCCATGCTCATCGGACTTACTTTTAGGTTCAACAAGCATGATGACCGTCCGATCTAATTTAAGATTTGTACGCACGAAAATTGAAACAGATAGCACGAAGTTAAAGCATTCCGCATGAATCTTAAAGTAAATCGACGGTGATTAAACCTATCGAACCAAAGTAGGTCCGATGCCCATCGAACCTACTCTCAAGTGATATCAATGATTAATCCATCCCTCCACAATCTTTAAAAGGTTGCTGGAGTGGGGGAAAGAAGCTGTCTCTTTCATGCTGCTGCGCATCAGCCTCCTTGGGCTACCCCACAACTGACCCACCGTCACAAAACAACCAAACACACTCTCCATTGTTACCAACGCCTCAACATATCCAATTCCACGCAAATTGAAGATAAACACGAGGGGAAATTTGCATATTATAGATTGATTCGTATTATACATCTATGTATATATAAAACATAAAGTTAGTCTATGAAAAAATCTACGGTAATATGTATATTATGAATCAATTTGTATTATGAAATAATATATCTATTTTTAAAGTTTAAACAATCGATCCGAACTGTTAAATATAATTTCCATATAAAATGTACTTGCTAATCAAATTTTACATTTTGTAAAATTTGTTTACTATTTTTTTTAAGAGGAGGGATCCACTTATAACATTCTATAGTTACAACATCGTAAAACACGATTTTCTAAAATCCAAACAGTCGATCCAAACCGTTCAACATGATCTCTATAAAAAATGTGCTTGGAGATTGATTTTTTTAATTTTTTTTACTATTTATTAAGTATTTAGTATTTTACAAAACTACTGTTTCTGACCATTAAATTTTGTACTCATCTTAATAAACAGTAAAAAAGAAAAATCAAAAGAATGTAAAATTTGATCTCCTAACACATTTTAATATAGAGATCATGTTGAACGGATTTGATCGACTGTTTAGACTTTAAAAATCATATTGTAAGATGTTGTAACTATAAAATGTTGTAAGTGGATCTCTTCTCTTTTTTAGATAGGTAGAAAATTATTATTTTTGGATAGTTCAAAATTTTCAAATCAAGTGGTTTTCTATCTATTTAAAAAATAATAAAAAAAATATAAAATTATAATTTTTGATCTGCAATTACATTTTCCATATGAAGAACATTTTTAACGGTTGGATCAACTATTTTAATTTTAAAAATGAATATATGAATTCATAGCACAATTATATGCATATTACCATAATCTCACAAAAACATATCCGTGAAGAAAATTAATTGGTAAGGTTTGACGATTGCATACTAAAAAATATTGGCCAAAGTGTGTTTTTCTCTTACAGAAAAAGTGTATGGCAATAACTATTATCACGAGAAAATAAATTGTAACAATTTTTATAGTGGTCTTCATTCTTCACGAATTCGTATCTCCATTCTTCACATCCTATGTTACCCCGATACTTCACCTCTAGAGTTCCGTACCCGTATCGGGTGCGTATCGGATACGGATACGCATCCGATACAGCCCCAATACGTGTCTAATATGCCAGCTGGCGTATTGGCTTACGTGATGTATCTTACATACCTCCGATACTCCACCAATACGCTCCGATACGTCACGGACACTTGTACATCCCGTGGACCGCACCTGTACACCGCACAAGAATGGTGTACCATGAGCCGTGCAAGAACTCAAAAAATTTCCCAGCAACGTAAATTGAACCTGAACTTGTTTGTTGAGAACCAAAGCAACTACCACTGCACTACACAAGACTTTGTTGCTAACAACCTTTGTTGCTAATATATGTAACTATGGAATAATATAAGTGTTTAATTAATAATATAATTAAAATAATAAAAAATAATATATTTAATTGCGTATTGAATTAGGAATTTTTGAAAATTATTATATTGCCGTATCCGTATCGTATTCGATACGATACCTGTACCCGTATCTATGCAACATAGTTCACATCCAATAAGTTTTAAGATAATGAGCATCTCCAGTAAAAAATAACTGGAGAGTGGGAGCGTCCACTATTTCGGAACACTATTGTGGGGGCCCACCATCTCTTCGTGTTGGACTTCTTACTCGATAATAACGATTTGCTTCTCTTGATTAACAGTTGTGTGGACCCGGTGTATACATAAAATTAGATTAAATGCCAAATCGTCGAGAACCTTTTTAGCAGGCGGTGAACTTTTTTCATTATTTTATGAGTGTGAATTAACTTGAGAATTAGGGAAAACTAATTATAAGTGGAAATTCTAACCTTTTAGAAGTAATACATGTTGTTTAAATAAGTAAATAGTAAAGTATCATACATCAATATTCACAATTTTAGATGACATATTAAATAATAGAGGAGGGTTCAAATACCTCAATTTTTGTGCCTCCACCATGTATTTATTTTTAAAACGTTAATAACTTAAAATTTAAATTATCAATGTCAAAATAAAACCGTTAAATGTAATTTATGTTATTTTTTCTACGTGCTCATAAAAAAATATTACATATAAATTTTATTTTTATGTGAATTAATAAGTTGAAAAATCAACATCTTCAAATTATCCACATTAGTAAGTTTTTTCAAGCTCTTGATGACAATCAAAATAAAAATTGAAATGTCATAAGTTTTTATATGTACATAGTTAAATGATGTAGATCACATCTAACAGTTTTATTTTGACTTTCAAAGTTTTAAATTTTGAGTTATTCAAGTTTTTAAAAATAGAAGCATGATGGAGACACAAAAAATGAAGACATTTAAACCCTCCTCTAAATAATATACTTAATTGCAGAAAATTTGAAAAAAAGGCAAACTTTCTAGTATTAAAGTAATATAATTAGATGTGAATACCTTTTGATATATTTAGTTAAACTATATTGTGTTCAAAGTTGTATAACTAAGTGTTCATAGTAATTTATACATATTTTTGTGTATAAATTTTTACAACAACAATACCTTAAATATTAATTACATGTATATAAAAGTTTCTTATAGAAAATAAGATGAGTGAGGCTACGGTACTATGCATAGCACGGATTGGGTCCGTGCTACGGCTCAATATTTAAGTTTTCAAGATCCTAACAGTCGATCTAAACTGTTCAACATGATTATAAAATGAACATGTACTTGCAAACCAAATTTTACATTTTTTCGATTTTTTTTACTATTTTTTTTAGATAGGTAGAAAATCACTGTTTTTGGATGGTCCAGAATTTTCAGATCAAGTGATTTTCTACCTATCTAAAAAATAGTTCAAAAATTTGAAAAAAATGTAAAATTTGGTTTGCAGGTACATATTCATTTTATAATCATGTTGAACGGTTCAGATTGACTGTTAGGATTTTGAAAACTCAAATATTGAGCCGTAGCACGGACCCAACCGTACTATGCATAGTACCGTAGCCTCACTCAAATAAGATATAAAGATTTAATTATAGATTTTTTGTTAAAATAAATAAATAACATAATAACAAAAAAAAAATGTGAAACAAATTTGGACGGGAGAAAGAAATATTTTTTTTCCAAAATTTAATAGTACAAAATTTGTCATTTTATTGTTGGTTTTGTTCTCCAATCAAATTCACATTCTTATTTTTGTTTATAAAGTCCGAACTGTAATTTTATATATTTTTTTAAACCTTTTACTATTTTTAAAATAGGTACGAAATTATTGTTTTGAAAGATTCAGAACATTCTGAAAACAATAATTTTGTAACTATCTAAAAAATAGTTAAAAAATTTCAAAAATATATTAAATTTAGTCTCCAAGTATATTTTGATATGTAGATTATATTGAGCGGTTCAGATCAACTATTCAAACTTAAAAAATGAGAAAAAAAAATGTAAAACAGGATTGAAACACAAAATGAATGATACATTTGAACGGTGCTCTTCGCAAAAATCATAAGAATTTTAAACGAACTCGTTGGTAGTAGTTATACCAAGTCTAGCTTAGAAATTGAGAAAGCACCAAAGCCGTCAATTCTCTCCCTAACGATGAAGAAAAGACTTGAGTGCACACTATACAAACTTACAAAGCTCTCTCTCTCTAGCCATTTGTTCCATCTCTTTCTCTCTCTTTCTTTGACTAGTTGACTACTGAAATTAATACACACGAGAAACCCAAAAGAAACGCTCACCTCACCATTAAAATATCCTAAAAGCAAAGACCTCTGTTGTGAATTGTAATCGAAATTCAAATAACATAACAAAATCAATAAGCCTTTTTATTTCTCTTTCTCCCTCTCGAGAGGCGGTGCTCTGTTCTTCAATTCATCCTTTTCATGGTGAGTGCTCTGTACCTTTCGTCGGACTTTTCATGCTTTATTTCTCTGTCTGTGAAGCTTTCGCATCCAAAATTTAGATATTCGAAATTTCTTCTTGCGAGTTCAATTGTTATGATCCAGTTTACGAGGGGTTTCTCTGTCTACAGAAATTATTCTCTGGTTTGTATATCTGATTCATGCTTAAATTGGAATTAAAGCTTCGTTACCAAGATCATGAAAAAGTTTAACCTCCCTTTCTTCGGTTTTTATTCCTTTTTCTTTACTAAATTCAACACAAAAAGTGTATGATTTTGTTGGGTTTTATGTTGAAAAGGTACTAAACTTGTCTTTGCTCTTTTCAGTTTTTAACTTGGGAGTTCAATTGTTCAAGGAAGATGAAGAATTTAGTATATGTAAGTTTTTTATTTCTTCCTATTATTCTGTTTTATATATTTTGTTCTAGGTCCGATGTTGATTTTATTTGCTAAAACTCGAATTACCATGCATGCCCTGCGAAACATAGGATTACAAATATGACTCATACCCCTGTTAAATAAATAATATCATTTTGACCCCTCACTTTATTAATTTACTTTTATTAATATATTTAAAAGATGTTCAAATCATCCCTAATTCAATCCTTCCCCACTCGTTTTGCTACATTTAAAAAGGTCAAAGGACAGGGGCGGATCCAAGATTTTCGTCAGGAGGGACAAAAAAAATATCGAATCGGGTTTAAATACCTAATCGGATTTAAATCCATTAACCAATTGGGTACTCTATAAAAAACAATGCTTTAACTTATACTTTCCAATGCTTTGACTTGTAATTTCTAATGCTCTGACTTATAATTCTAATTACCAATCAAAATTCAACAGATTTATTTCAATTTTAACTCTAAATTTAACTCGAGTTACAAATTAAACGTCCAGAGGGGGCAAAAAAAATTCCAGAGAGACAAAGTCGGTTGGAACCGATAAATATACACTAATACTCTGGGTCCGCCCCTGTCAAAGGAGGGTTAGTACGGACAATTCTTTAATATTCTCATTTTGGATGGGTACACAAGATATTGAGGTTTTTAGGGACAAAAGTGAAAACATTTAATTTTATCTATTTGAGATATATGTGTTCATATTCCTTGACTATATCCGAAGTTTGCATGTTCTGGTAGAATGTACAAATCTGTTTGGTGATTGCTTTATGCTTACGTTCTCTAATACAGGCTGTTCGGTTGGTGTACCTTTCCCATTTAGTTCTAGTTTATTTAATATAACCCTCCTATATTTAGGATTTCCATTTTAGGCCCTCTAGTTCCAATACAGTCTTTCAATGTTTATTTTCGAAGAGGAAAGAAATAAGTATCTATATAAAGCTTTTAAGTTATATACAGACCAGAATTAAAGGGAAAGTAAAAATTACAAGTAGAACATATTGAATTTTATTTAAATATAATAATATTATGCTAAAAAAGCAGTTAACATCTAAAATATAGTAATATAACTATTTTTTAACCAGCTACTAATAGTGAAATATCAATATAAATATGTCATATGCATTTGATAACTTGCAACAATAAAAAAAAAAAACTCCATTACAACAGAGAGGTATTGCATCATTGCATGGAAAAAATGGACTCGCGTACCAATAAAATAGTTCACCCTTCCAGTCTGCCTGGTTACCATTGTTGGTTAGGGATGGTATGGTTCAGTTCCTTAATTCTTCTTCTTATTTTCTTTTTTGCCAGAATTTTTGATATAAATTTATTGATTAGTAATTCTTGTCGTAAGTTGAATAAAGCTTCACTTTCCATACCAGACATATAACTACCAATTTGACCGGTACAATATTGCCATCTGATGCTATTGGTTTCGCTTCCATGCTATCAATTGTTAAAGTTTATTGTTTCTGAATAAATGAAAACTGGTGGTATGTAGACCAGTTTGGGCTAATCACACATAATTGTGTTCTCATCTCTCTTTATTTTTGCACTTTTACAGAGCATAGCACAAACAGAGCCCTCGAATAAGAGATTTATCTTTTGCAATCTCTTGCCGATGATCGTTATTCTCTCTGTTGTCTTATTTCTGGCCAGTTTCTTTCTCACAGTGGGATTTCAACAGGTGTCTTTCTTCATATGCTATCATTCTCTAGTATGTACAAAGGAGCTGGTCTGTTGCAGTACCAAACCAAACATTAGTTATTTTTCAAATTTGTATTTTACTGCTATGTATGGAGGAGCTAGTTTGTTGCCGTACCAAAGAAAACAAAAGTTTAATTTTGTTTATTTTGAATTTTTACTGGAGTTGTTCTTGAGAGCAAGTTTCCAATTGAGGAATGCTTGGAAGGTATTTACCTGTTGCCTGTTGATTTGGTACAACACGATGATTCCAGGACAAACCCCAGCAATCATTGTTTAAATGAACTTGTCCATAGAATAAATTTTCGTAAAATATAAGGGTCCGAACGGAAATTTTATCCTTGGTCCTTGGATGTTCTTTTATGTATGGAGTATGGTAAATTAAAATTAAGTTGACATCTTTATTCTTTTAGAAGTTACCAGTATGTTTACAATTCATTTTTTTTTTTGTAGACATTACCCACTGTCTTGAGAACTAATAGAACTTCTGATTCGCATTCGCATGTGCACATGCGCCTGCCGGACCTGCCGGACAAATGCCAGGTTTTCACTTTTACTATACCATCTTTTTTTTTTTATCAAATTTACTATACCATCTTTTATTAAGAGAATTTGATACTACTCTTGTGCATTATTGGTCCTTTAGGACTTTCATACCAGTACTGAATTTGCTGATGAAAAAGATTATAAGAATGTATCAGCCGATGTATATGAAAATGTAGGCTAACATTCACTGGTCCCAAGATTCACATCATCATACCAGTTTCCAGGGTTACTTGCACCATGCCAACTATTTACCTTCTTACGTGACTCAGAGGAAATGAAGCCAACAAAAACATACATTTTTTAATTAAGTTATAAAAGTCAAATTAATACAAACTTAAACAACCTTCTATTATTAGATGTAAGATATCATTAATATGGCTGTTGTTGTCTCCATTACCGGTATCTATTGTGACAATTTACCATAATTATGCTTCTAATTTTTAAGTTAACTTTTCTTTTGTTGGCATTTGAATAAATAATTACATAATTATGCCAAACTTGTAATTTTGGATCTTTTATTTTTATATAGGCTCAATGTAAGCCCCTGGGAAGTGAACCATTGCCAAAAGGAATAGTCAGTGAGACCTCTAATCTGGACATGGAACCTTTATTGGGTTCTCATGAAATAAAGGTCCTTCAATTTTCTTTTCTTTTATGTTTATAAGAGACTTCATTGAGTTTTACTTGGTATAGCAATTATTTACTTTGTTAATAAGATTCTATTTTAGTGTCATACTAAAAACTATTTAGCCAAGACAACCAAGCCTTTAGTCCCAACCAAGTTGGGGTGGGCTAAATAGTTTTTCTGTCGTATTTTTTGATTGTTTTGTTTTATTTTGTTAGGCTATAAAGTTGAATTAGTCCTTAATTAGGCAAATGATATCTCTTTGTATTAGATTATTTGGTAGCATTGTTGTTATAAATTAACTTTACTAGGTTCCTATGTGAAAATAATAAACAGCACATCAAAAGGGCATCAAAAAGCTTATTGGCAATACCCGTTGGAATAAAGCAAAAGGATGTTGTAAATGATATTGTATCAAAGGTAAGAACATTTATTTTAAAGTATTTTTAATATCGCAAAATGCTTTTATGTTTAAGAAGATACGTAACTTCTAACATTATGTTTGGCATTTGAAATTATCTGATTTGTGGATGCCTCTGTAAGCATTATTTTTTTTTTTGAAAAATTTGGCAGTGGCTGCCAAATGGTTGTATTACTTTCTAGATAAATTACATTCTCATCAGCATACAATTACATCCTTCCTAGTAATGGATAATAATTAGCAGTATTTCGCCCACATCTGGAATTCATGGATAATTTCATCAGCTAGTATTCTAGCTGGCACTCTTTTATTTTGAAACACTATCCCATTTCTTTGCTTCCACAGTAGCCAACACGCACAGCTGAGCAATATCGGTCTCACTCTCGTCCAGTACCGGTCCCCATTTTGATGTAGTGAATAGTGCCAAATTTCTTGAACTGTTTGGCCATCTGCCAATATCCTGACACCTACTTTCAGCTGTATCTCTCTCCATGTTTGTATTGCATATGAACAGGGCCTCTGTAAGCATTATTGAAAGTAAGCAATATCTTATCTATGAAACATGAGACTTATCGGCTATACATTTCCTTTTCCAAATCCTTTTCAATGCCAACCTTTTCCAATTTTTTTAATTACCCTGCCTCTCATCTTCAGAGAGGCAGGGTAATTGGGCATTTTCATTAAGAGGAAATTGGAGAAAGAGAAGCCATTTCTGATCCTTTGAAGAAGTATAGTGGATTTTTGTCATCATTTCAATATAAATTCTGGATGCTCCTCATTTGCAATAGCATGCATGATCTTTCAATGCTTTTCAGGGGTAACAGTAACGCTTCTATTATGTTTAAGGTTTATGTATTTGGCTAATGATTTTGGTTTCATTTCGTTCAGTTTCCTTCTACACAATTTGTCGTGATGCTATTCCACTATGATGGGGAAGTCGATAAATGGAGGGACCTGAAATGGAGTGATGGCGCATTGCATGTTTCTGCAATTAACCAAACTAAATGGTAAAGGTCCATTTTCACACATTAGTCCATGATATCTTGATGTTTGCAAATAGAAAACCTGCATATGTTCATTACATTTTTTTTTTTCTTTTCAACTTGTACCTGACACACCCTTTAAATAATAAATGGAAGAAACTAACTTACATTTTATTTTTACAGGTGGTTCGCAAAAAGATTTCTCCATCCAGATATTGTTGCCGAGTATGATTATATATTTCTCTTTGACGAAGATCTAGGTGTTAAGAACTTCCATCCTTTAAGGTACAACAATGTGCTACATACCTTTACTGGTGCTAGTAAAAACATGAATGTTGACCCCGTTAAATATTTTCTCCAAGGAAATTATATGTCATAGGAAAGTAAAATGCAAGGAGAACATTTTTTAAATGTCTCAGGTGGAGACGAGTTCAGTTCTGTGTCCTAGCTTCTCTCAGTAAAAAAAGTATAGGCCCTGGGACTTGACTCCATTAAAACTCGCAATTATTGCTATCAAAATTATGACCCATTATTTATATTAAAATTACATTATGTTATAATTCTGTTTGCCCTTTTTTTTTGGAAAAATTGTAGATATCTATCAATCGTGAAGAGGGAAGGGTTGGAAATATCGCAACCAGCACTTGATTTGAAATCTCAAATTCACCACCGAATCACTGCTAGATCAAAAAAGGGTGATGTTCATAGGTACTGTTTTATTTAATTATTTTTTAATTAAAAGAACAATTTTTCACTTCAGTCTGATGGAATTGTTACATCTTCTTGCTAAGAATTTGATGAATTTTGAATTCCTCTAATATCCCAGTAAAACTCGAATCTTTCGCAGATACTATAAAGCATGGGAAGTATCCTATGCAGACCCTTCTCTTTTTGTTTGGAATTTTCCAAACCTGCACTTCTTCTTTCTTATAAAAATTAGATAGTTTTTGGAGAAAAAAAAAAATGTGGGGATGAGGTTATATATAGTTAGCATTCGTACATTGTACGTTTTATAGGGGTAAAAACTAATTTGTTTCTGTTGAACTATAAAAATATTTTAGTAATATTTTCTATTACTTTGAATAGGAGGATGTACAAATTTAATGGTAGTGGTAGGTGCTACAAGAACAGTACAGCGCCTCCTTGCACAGGGTTCGTTTCTATTATCATTCTTTTTCAAATACTTATTGGTTTCCATAAAAGAACTATTACTAGTATTTACTGGACGGATTTTTGTTTCACATTGGTTGATCCAATTCCACTGTCTGTTTGGATGTTAAATTCTAATCGAATGCTATATTGAGTCTTGAGCAATAACAGCACATATGCACACACAAATATAGTAAAAAAAGAAGTAATCCAATACAATTCCATAATACATAAATTGGACTCATAGGAAATTTATATTTTTCACCTTCTCAAAGTAAATATCCACTTATGGTTATTTCTAAATTTGAAGGTGGGTCGAGATGATGGCCCCTGTTTTTTCAAGAGCTGCATGGAAGTGCGTCTGGCACTTGATTCAAGTAACTTTTTCGTACTTTTTTCAGATCTTGGTTTGATGCACTATTGCACCTGTTGCATTTTTAGTAAATCTCAATTTAATCATCTTTAATTTCATTTCAGAATGATTTAATTTACGCATGGGGCCTTGACTACAAACTCGGCTACTGCTCTCAGGTACCTACTAATTGTAATCTCTAATTCTCTCAATAGGATATTGAAGATGAGTATTTAAGGGGCTAAACCGATGTCCATTTTTTTTCACATTTGACAGTTAATGTGTTAGGTTGGTTAAATGGAGGATAACATCTCAATTCAGTTGAATTGTGCTATCAACAGAAATGAGATTAATGTTGCTTAAGTTTACCTCTATTTATATCCACGGCTTGCTAGTTTAAATGACTGTGTAACTGAACAAAGGATGGTTTTAATTTTACTGTACCTGCCAGATTTGTTGCTTGTACTTATCAGCCAAAATTTTGTACTAGATTAAATTGGAATATTTGCATGTATGGACCCAAATGTAAATTCACAAACACTTGCACCCATTCAATCTTGATGGTGTATCTATTGACCGGGTATGTCATTCTATTAATATAGGGGGATCGCACAATGAATGTTGGAGTCGTAGACAGTGAGTATGTATTTCATAAGGGAATACCTACACTCGGCAGGGATGATAAAAAGGTATTTTTTTATTAATGTTTTTTTGCTTACATTATTAGTTTCTTCAATAAAAGAATTTTTTTTAGGAAGTGCCAACCATTTAATAAATTTACATGCCTTTTTTTCTTTTCAGTAATTAGCTAACTATTGATTTTCGATATCAGATGATTTTTCATATAAAGAAGTACCTATTTGCAGTGAAATATGGCAAAAAAAATTATATGCTTTTATAGACCAAATTTTTTATGTTGGATTTTCAGGTGCCAGCTGGATCGGCAGCCTGGAAAGAGAATGATAGAATAAAGGTTAGTATAAATACCTGAAAGCAATTCTTTGCAACCAAAAACACACTTGAAATAATTCAGAAAACCCAAGAAACATAATTCGAATAATCTTAAAAGCGGTAATATATCGGAGAGTAACACAAAGCCAATTACATAAACCTTTTGAAGTTTTGTGAGTTAATAACACGAACACTAGAACAAGACAATTTTTGAAGAAGTTGGTGTTTGTGTAATAAATAAGATAATATGGTTTAATTATAGTACAATTGTTGAGGAAACACTGACTTTCTAATAAGAAATCATTTCCTTTTACCTCTAAACAGGTGAGGCAACGATCATATACCGAGCAAATATTGTTTAATAAGAGATGGAAGAAGGCAACACAAGAGGACAAATGTTGGGTTGATCCATACCCGGAACCGAAGAACTCGTAGAAGTTTATATAAAGATATCCGTTAACGAACTCTAGAAGGTGTATATACATTAAAAGTGGCAATACAAGTCATAGATAGAGAAAGATATATAGTTCTTTTTTTTTAAATATCAATTGATTTAGTAGTCCACTAACTAATTTGGATTCTCAAGTGCTTAATTAAAATTTAGGGGCTGGTTGAAGGATTAATTTTAGTCAGTGGACTGATAAATAAAAATTCTAGGTGTATTTTAGTTGATGATTATGTAATTCATGCAATTTTGATGTGCGGTGCGTTGTAAATGTAAAAGAAAAAAAAGAAAGAGAGAATTCTTTGTTGTTAACTTTGCTTATTTCCTGGGTGATATAATGCTTCTAAAATTTTATCTACTTTCTCTTGCACACATCCTGAGGTGTATGGCATTTGCTTGATTTTGTGGGTGTGAAAGTCTCTCTCTGGAAAATATTACAAAAAGAGGTATTTGTTGTTCGAGTAAAAACTGTAATTACAAGTCCAGGTTTAACTAAAACCAGAGGTACTTCCGCAAAAAATATTAAGAATGACACTACCATTAGAATATTATATTTGTTCTTTTGTATGATAAATTCATTCTTCTATAGTTCCTTTGCAAATGTCATATGTACAGTATAAAATTAGACAACTATTAGACCATAATGTAACACTCCGCCATGATTCTAGACTAAATATTCTGAACTCAAAATAAGTATATTTCTAAAAGGAGAGATTTAACTGTACCCATTTAATTGAACTTTGAATTACTATTTTTTAACTTTACAAATAAAAACACTACTTAATTGAATATTACTTTTATCATATACTACGCACTTACAAAAATTGTATTATTTTAACTTTATTTTGATAATTAACTAATCAAAATTGAACATAGAAAGAATATGAGGTTTGTACGAAAATAAATCTGCTGTAATTCTCGGGGAATCACAGGACCTGCGATCCGATCTCAACTGTTAGTCTTTTTCGAGATGCGTGCATAAAAATTTACTTTTCCGAGAATATTTCCGAGATCCGCGCACAAAAAAGTTCGAACCGTTGAATCTCGAAATTTTAAGATCCTGCGATCCCGCTCGGAATCGCAGCAGATTCGAACTTGGTTTGTACGGGTTTAATAGAGGCAAAACATGGGAGAGTGTCATAGTTGAATAGTTGCCTAATTTTATTCTTTAGTATTTCAAATATGTAGAGAAAAATAATGCAAAAAAATAAGAATTGGATTTACCAAAAAGGGGAGCGACCCACTTGGAATTTCACTCGACCCATTTCGGACGGTTAAATCAAAGAAAGCGGGAGCAGGACCAGACAAATCCTATCCGCCTCTTCCCCCAATTAGAGGAAAATAAAAAAGCGAAATGAAAATTCTAAAGCCTAACCCTAATCATGAAAATTCAACTTTTCCATATCTATGGCTACTCAATTGGGAATTCCATCAATTCAGTCTCTACCTCGCTTCTTACCAAAATGTAGATCAAACCGGCACAAAATTGGGTTGCGAATTAGGTCGAAGCTTGGTGAAGATGAGGTAATTTTATTAGTACATTCACTTTTTTTATTGTTAGATTGAGACAAGTTCTCAAAGGCTGTACAGGATGACTACACCTTGTCCAATTTAATCAATGGAGAACTGGTATGTTGAATTTGACAAAAAGAAAGATTGAATTAGGAAAAAAAATGTGGTGAATGTTAACTGTGCCAAAATTTTGCCAGAACTCGATAAATAGTTACTACTCCCTGAGAAGGAAGTAACTTCATTTGGTGTTTGCTTCTATTGAACTAAAAATAACATTTTTTCCCCATAATTTGGCACAATCAAGTATTTGATGAGAATAGTTTAATATTGCATTGGTGAAGATGTCTCCACCTATTCAGCCCAAGTATACGATAATTGATGCCGAACTAAGCTAAACTCCAATTTCTTAGGAGTACTTAATTGATGCCCCCGTTTCAGCTGGAGATGGATTTTCTTTCACCGGAGGTTTCAGTTTCTTCTCATAACCCATTCTACATTTGCATTTGGTCAGTTCAAAATGGGTTAATTTTATTTCTCTTTTGTGTGTTTGACTAGGGAAATACTCTGACGGGCCAAGCCCTTCTGACGAGTGGCGTGCTCAAGGGAAATTTGTATGCCAATTAAAACCCTAAAAGTCAAATATATTCATTTTGACCCTAGTATCTACCATGTCATCCTCTAATTAATAGTGGCAGAAAAATGTGTTCTTACACGAGTAATAGTACCAATACTAAGCCTAAGACCGTATTTACCCTCAAATAGTTTGAATTTTAAATCAAGGGACCCTTTACTCAACTTACGCAACACCCAAACATGAAGCCTACCTAACCTGAATCAGAAACTTAACGAGCTAAAAGTTTTCTTTTGCTTTGGAAAAAGTGGTATCTAAGTACCACCGATTTCTCATTAATTGAAACAAAAAATTATACCCTCAAATAATCAGTCCCTAATCATAGTTACACCCTCTCCTATATTCAAATCCCTTGTACACCCCTTTCTTTGTCTACTCACCTACACTATGATGAAACATGATCCATCAAAACTAAAATTATATACAATGTCTTTGTGTTGTTTCCTCTGAACAATTTACACATGTTTTATCACAAAAATTACATGCCATATTCACTTCCTGCATCTGAACCATATTAAGTTATACCAACAGCATTATTCAATACTCTGCCCAGTATATACCTGACTGGTCCAAATCTCGCCATGATCTGAAATCTGGAAATTTGGATCCATGAACTGAACCAAAACCTAAGTGAATCCAACTCTAGAAATATGACCCAAAATAAATTCGAAACCCGAACATGATGGAGAATGTATATATTTTTTTATAGGTTAAAGCTCATCCTGTGTATGGATACAATGGGAAGGCAAGAAGATCCAATCTTCGGCCTTACAATGGGCTCCACCTCACAATCCTCAACTGATGTTTTCAGGTTTAGTTTCTGATTTTGTGGAATAATTGTAAATTGGCACCAAATGCATTATCATCTCTCACTGTCTCCCCGCTCTCTGTGCTTTGCTCCTTTATTTTTTTTTCTCCTGTGTTGGGTTGAGGGGATTATAGATGGTTTGTGTCGAGTCAGGTAGTTCATCTAACCCTTCAGTGGTACTAGCTCATGGATTTCCATCTCAGGTCCCCTCTTTTCCCTCTCTTGGTTTGTTGTGTAATTTCTTAGCATAATGGCATTTTTGTTGCTCAATGGAATCAGTTGAGGATGAGTTCAGAAAAATGTGGATTATTTGGGCCTTAAAAGTTGAATAAAGAATAATATAGACAAATTAGGTCCTACTGATGCTTATGGGGCCAATTGCTGACATGTTATCTGACTGTACTGACATGAAATTGAAGCTAAATTAAACCTCTATTGGCTATGGTGTCAGCTTGAACCTTAAATGGAGAACTAGTAGTAGCTGGGTGAAATAGGATTTTTTTTTTTTTAAGGTTTGGGTGAAATAGGGTTGTGTTGTGTTGAGACTTAATTAGTTTCTGGGCCTAGAGAGATCGCACATTATTGCAAGCCAGACCAGTATTTACAGCTTGAAGGTGTAATTCTTAGATTGATGTTGTCACCCTTCCTTTTCCTCTGATTTGGGAATTAATCTTGGATTTTTCAATTGAATAATCCAATGTACATACAGGCATATTCGTATCGGAAAGTTCTTCCTGTGCTATCCCAAAGCTATCATGCACTGCTTTTTGATTGGCTTGGTAAATTTACTATTTTATTTTATTTTGTTTGTGAAGGAAAAACATTAATTTGACCTATTCAATATAGGGTGGGAATACTTTGACAACCGCTTATCTTGATAACCTTGACAAATTATTTCTCAAATTATGCCAAAAAAGGTTTTAAAAATAGAAAAGTATTATAGAAATGTTGGTTTCCTTATAGATTGGTTGTGATCAATTTCATGCAATTTAAATATCATTTGATGTTCCATCAAATGCCGTTAAATAGGACCGTTATAAATTTCATGTCATTTGATGAATGATAAAACTTTCATAAAGTTCATCATTTTTCATGTATATGATATATAAAGGTACATATTACATTATACTTGATGGATTTTAAAAACATAAATTTCTCTTAATGGTTATCAAAGTTGTCAAATTAATCCGTGTCAATGGGCCCCACCCTTCAGTATATTAAATTAACATACA
>JAJGRW010000946.1:128843-166130 GCA_025461045.1 Carex parvula | reverse complement strand
TACGGTATAAATACTTTTTGGTTTTGGTTGTGGTCCCAATTCTATATCATATGTAGTTCATTGTATAGATATAAATACTTGTCTGTATAGGTAAAATACTTCACAATGTTACTATAATACTTGTAAAACAAAATTACAATTTTGGAAAGGTTGCGGTTCCCAAAAACAGTTATGACAGTTAGGTGCGGGTACAATGCGGGTACTCAACTGCGGATACTCATATCAGCTTCCTAATACCCATCATACTTTTATTCTATCGATAAATAAAAAGAAAGGTTAAATTTTTGTCAGCCAAAAAGATTTTGATGCATAAATTCCACATCACTCGTTCACATGAACAGTTTGAATTTATGTTTTGAAGTTGATTGGATGGGTCATGGGTCATGGGTCATGGGTCATGGGCTTGAAACCAAAGTTGACTGTATTTTGACCGGAAACAAAACAACATTTGTATTGTATTAGAAAAGGAAAGTTATGAAATTATAATTTGACCTTTTAGGGGCCATTTGGTAAATTTCCTTCGCGGTGGCGCAAAACCCCAATCTCTCCACGGACCATGGCACTATCCCCTAATTCACATCAACTCAAATTTTGTGTTTACATTGGAACCGTCCGATCTTCTTTCTCACAAGAGCCCCGTGCATTCACCTCGAACCTTATGCGCGCCCGAGACGGTCCAGATCTAAACTCAAAATTTGAGTTACTTTAGAGGACATTGCCCCTGAATCCCCTGAATTCCCTCCTCCTCCCGCAAGGCGCAAGAGAGAGACAGCAACTTGAGCGCAGCGCACTAACCAGCTACCCTTAGCACCTTCACGCTCCTCACTCCTCACTACATGCTACTAGAAGTACTAGAAGTCTAGAATGCACCATGGACTCCGACCCAAACCTAGCGACCTTTGCAACTCTCGATCGATCTCAACGAGACCCTGCCTAACGCCACCTGTCTGAGTGTTCCTGCTGCCTAGCATCCGGCCGACCCCACCGCCAAAATTCTGACCATGAAGGCCACACCAGATCAACCGGGCACCTCTCAACCGATGCAATTCCTTCCATATGAGGCATACATGCTTGCCTGCCGTTTCCATGGCGTTGTCAACCTCCATCTCGTGTCTCCCTGCTGACTTTCCTGGCGAAGCTGGCTTCAGCATGGCCTCCTTTACTTGTGGCTACTGGTCCCAGGCCCTGATTGCCTGGCGCACAAATGGTCTGTGAGTGGCTGTGAGCGTGGGTTCCACCTTGGCTGTGTTCTGCCTCCTGCCAGTGGCACCAAAGGATTGATGAGTGGGTTTGCCCTGAGTGTCATTCTGCTGGTTGCCGGGCCAGGAACTGGAGTCTGGCTGGAGGAGCTAAGACCGATGCTTGATATGAATGCCTCCACCACCTAATGAGGTCGAGGGAAGTGAGCAACAACAGATTGGAACTCTGTCAAGATACAAGAGGTATTTTTCAATTTATAAGTGAGTTGTGTTGAGACATACAAGGTACTTGCTTTGCCTATTACTGTTGCAAGTTATTTTCTAAAAATGAATTAAACTTTTTCAGAAACCCATCTCTATGAAAATTTTCATAGTGTATAATAAAGAGTATTAGTTTTCAAATCAACAGTACCTGTCTCTCATGGCATGTGAAACCGTGGCTTCTCTGTTTGGAGCTTCAACGGCTAACTGCTGATTGTATCAAACCCAATGTATTTCTTGAAAATATAATGATGTGCCCTTGATATTGTACTTTGCATGATTGAGAAGCTTTCTTAAGGCACATTTCAGGACTATTCTGGGGTTCATAACTAATGTAAATAGTTTCAAGAGTACGAGCTGTATAAGCAACCTATATATAATGCAATTTTTAACTAAGTTTGAAACCGATTACCTTTGTTTGCAGACCTAACACCTCCGACTTATCTCCTTTGAGTGGATTTGCTCCGTCATTGCGACCTTTTTCCATAAATAATCCAGGAATGCTTACTGAGGCTACAAGCAGAGGAAGCTTCTACTTTCAAGGACTACCTCATGGTATTGTTTGTATTACCAGTTTGTAGGTGCTACTTAATTTGAAAATTTATTATTATCTATTAGACAGTTCAGTAATTTGGTGTTTCAAATAAGATTCTTCGAAAAAGGTGAAATTTCTAGAGAAAAATCACGAAAAGAAATGGCAGTCTAGAAAAGTAAGCATTTATGACCATATTTTTGACACGTCTATCGGTTACATTTCCAGATGGAAGGCATTTCATGCCTGCATTCAATTCAGGTCCCGGTTCAATGTATCTCCCCGTTGAAGCCGATTCTATAAATGAAGGTTTGGTCCCTCATAGACCGGCACCAGTTCGAAAGAGAAGAGTTCGCTCAAACATCTTTGCAGCATCTTATTTTGCACAAAACCAAGAGATGTTAAGGGGTGGTGGTACCAGTAGCAGCAGCAGAGGCTTGGGTTTGGAACCATTTATGGATCTAGATGCGATGCAACCGCGATTTGCTGATTCTACGGCTCCGATAAGGTTGCCGAGGTATCTGGTTGAAGAGAACGGCCGATATACCCAGATGGATTTCCCTGTGAGTTTCTGTTTTATTTTTGGAATTTTTTGTTAGATCTCTAGATGAATTTCTATTTTCTCTGTTTTCAAGATCTGTTGTTTAATAGAGAAATAATTTAAGGAAAATTATAGATCAAATCGGAGGTTATAAAACTAAAGAACAAAATTATTGTTATAACATAAATGAGAGAGGCTAGATAACTGCTTGCAAATCGACCTAAGACTTAAAGAAGTTATTCTTCCTCAATTTGCATTTGTTTTTAAAGGATCGAATAGTCGTGGCTTGTATTGGAACGCATGCAACTTTAATTGCTTCATCTGAAGTCATGAATATACTATAAGGGGTGTTTTGTTCGTTTTGGCGAATTGGTTGATCTTGTTTTTTTTTTTTTTTTAATTAGCAGGGTGTTATTTTCCTATTTGTTGACCTTGTTTTTGATTCTTGATTTAGCAGGCTGGGTTTCCTATCCAATTTGAGGATTATTACCTAATCAATTTGGGAGAGGTTGATTTGCGTATGACCTATCACACCAACTGCGAGATATACCCTGTAGGGTTTACTTCGTACTGGCATGACAGAGTAACTGGCTCCCTTTTTGAATTTGAAGTCTTAGATGGGGGAATTAATGGCCCGCTTTTCAGTGTAAGGCGGATGCCATGCTCTTCTTTCCCTCTACCTAATGCATCCACAGTCCTCTTTCCGAACACAGCAAAAGCTGTTGATTTCAGCACTGACAAGACTGACAGTGCAGTGAGTTGTATTACTACTGCTCCTGATGGAGAGGAAGATATCATGGCACTGCTGGAGGAACCTTGTCAGTTAGATGAGGACCTTACGGCATGCCTTCAGGGCAATTTGGGAAATGAACAAGAGGCATCCGGTTTGCAACTCAATCTGTTTACATCCCCTACAGAGAAGGAAGCATCTCGTATTGATCGAATCGGAGAGTTTTTGGTGCAAGGGGAAAGCTTAACTTTGGTTTGGGGCAAGGTTGTTAGAACGATTCTCGATGCATGCTGTGAACTGTACCGGCAATCTGGTTCTATGCAGTTTTGTTGCAACCATGCGAGTGATGGTGTGAAAAACCCAGAGAATATGGGTCACTTAGCTAGGGTTTGCTGTGCCTGTGCTCCTCTAGGTATACCGAAAATTATCCAGAACGAGGAAAAACTGGAGTCGTCCTGTCTGGCAATTAGAGAATGGTTAGATCGCGACAGGGCTGGTTTGAATTTCGAATTTGTGCAAGAAGTTATAGAAAACCTTCTCCCAGCCTGTGGCAATTGCACACGTTATCACTTCTTGGGAAACAGAAGCAACTTCTTGGAAGCACTTACTGTTGCAAGTGAGAATCTTGTTGCAGTACCAAAAAATGGAGCGAAGGGGATGGTTGAAGCGCTTTACTCGTCAAGAAAACTTCACAGGAATGACAAGCCTCCAGGAGGGAAATCTTTTAGTAAAAGACTTCCCGCCAAGTTGGCTGGAGATGTCTTTCAGGTACTAATTTTGTACTTGTTTAATTGGCTTAACACATTTTGGATTCATTTAAATAACTTTTGTTGCTTGTTAAAAGGTACTGGTAGAACTGGTAAAAGAGTTTGCTAATTCCAAGGACTGAAAATCAAATAACTTGAATTTTGAAGTACACCCAATCTAAATTTAACGGACCAGAACTTAAAAGTAATCAAAAGCAAGCAAAATTTAACTTAACCTGAAATGAAATCCCCCAAGCCCGGTACTACCCTAGATTTTGAAAAGGCCATTAATCCAAAATCGCCAATTCAACAAGCAGCACTTTGCTATCCCCAAATAGTCATTTCGTGATGACATCAATCAATGTATATATTAACAATCCATTACGTGCTAGCCAGTACTGATCTGAAGGAGCTATATTTCATGCATGTAAAATATCTGTAATTTATTGACAGAAAACTAGTAATTAACTAAGAAGTAAATTCAAATCCTTCCTAAAATAGTCTCTTTTACTTGATTTTGTAACTATTATGGCAATTCTGATGTACTTATAATTCTTCTTAATTTTGCAGATTTGGGAGTTCATGTACCGATTTAAAGATATTTTAGATCTACAAGGATTCCCCTCATATGAGGATATCGAAGAAGAGCTAATCAATCCCTGGCCTGAAACCCCCAGAGGCACCAGAAATCAACTCGAGGTGGTACAATCCGGTACACATGATCAAGCCTCACAGCCAAGTGGCAATAAAGAAGGCGTGGCAATGTTTGTACCAGTTGAGACCTCATCTACTAGAGAGGCCTCTCAGGTCAAACTAGCATCTAATTCCCTAGGACAGTGTGGTGGTATCTGGTTGGCCACAATCCACACTTCCTTACTTAAGCTCTTACTTAATGAAGTTATATCACGAGCAGTGGTCTTTGTGGACCCCACAGCTGAGGCAAGGGAATCAAGGCCGAGACGTGGGAGGAGAAAGGATGTGGAGAGCTCTGCTAGCAAGGATCCGAAGGTAGATATATTGACCCTTAATGAGCTGACGTGGCCAGAGCTGGCCAGGAGATATGCTCTTGCAGTTGTAAAACTCGGTGGCTGTGTGGATATGTCAGAGATGTCGTGCTCAGATGGTGTAAAGATCTTTCGTGCTTTGCAAGGAGATGGTGGGGTTCTCTTCGGTGCGATATCCGGTGTTACTGGCATTAATGCCGATGCTTTGGTAAGCTAATCCTAGTATCTAGTGCATATAAAACGTATCTTAAACCATTGAAATGGTGTACCATACAAAGAAATGAACACAACTGAAATTAGAAGAAGAAAACAAAGGGCATAATCTGTAAATAGTTGGTTCGGTAAGTTCTTGTATCTTACTGATATCTAGGCTAAACTAGGACTGAAATAGTAGATTTTTCTATCAGTTAGGTACCTCAGGATGTAGTGTACCAGTACATAGTGTGGGGTACCAGTATCAAATTTAACCTATCTGTTATTTCTCAGCTTCTTGCAGAGGCACAGAGACAGATAACAGATCATGCAAATGAAGCAAAAGTTATTCTGATGGAAAATAAAGATTCTGATGTGGTGGTTTCTCCTGAGCCAGCAGCCATTGCTGATGTTAATATCATTCCAGAGTGGGCCCAGCCTCTAGAGAATGTGAGAAAGCTGCCGACCAATGTGGGGACGAGAATCAGAAAGTGCATCTTTGAAGCCCTTGAGAGAAACCCGCCTGATTGGGCTAAGAAGATCCTGGAACATTCCATCAGCAAGGAAGTGTACAAGGGGAATGCTTCAGGCCCCACAAAGGTATCTCCTTTTTTAAATACTAAAATTGTACCCAGGTATCATTGTTAAATATAAAGGTCTTTATTATCCTGCAAGACATGTGAAGTATTGGATATAATGCAGTTAGCTTTTTAAAAATGCCCAAGTTACCCCTCATGTGGGCTGACAGACAGAGGGGAAGTTTGGACACATTAGAAAAAAGGAGGAGAGCCTTGGTTGGTTCTGATATTTCATATTTTTAGGGTAATTTGTATATATCTTTTGCAATGTTTTACCGGATAATTTTAGATTTTGCAAAAGTAGACACATAATGTCATTGTCTGTCGTCTCCATATGTTTGCAGAGCTTATCTTTCTGCTTTGTTCTATTTAACTTTTATCCATGCTAATTTTTTGCTTTTTTTTTTTAAGAAAATTGATTGAGCAATTTGTTTAACCCTTTTCCCTCAGAAACTCGCCTTAAGTGTGCTAAATGATGCGTCTGGTGGGACTACGCCCCAAAAGCCACCAGAGAAGAAGCCTCAGAAAGAAACCCACTCTGTTTCCATCCCTGAGTCAATAACAAAGAAATGCCGTATTGTATTGCGTCAGGCCCTGACAACTGTTACTGAGAAGCAGAAAAACTTTTGCAACCTTTTGGGTACATCTCTAGTGAACTCTGACGAGGAAGAATTTGAGGGCATCATTGGTTTGCCTGCCATGTTCTCTCGACCCCTTGATTTCCGGACTATTGATATGAGGTTGGCTGCTGGAGCTTACGGTGGGTCCCATGAGGCATTTCTGGAGGATGTCCGAGAGGTAATTTATTTTCTTCTCGTGTTGTGATGTTGGTCTATGGAGTTTGACATGTTACATTTTTCAGTAAATTCAGTACCATATTGCTGCCATTCGTGTGCATAGAATTTGATAAATTACCACGCTTATGTAGGAAACTAGTAATGAATCAACATTTTTCTTTTTAATTCCTTTAAACTTTTTTAGAGTAATGCTTCAATGCATACCCTCTTCCTCTTGGACAGTGAACTGCCTTTGAACTGTAAAGGATTTTACTGAATAAAAATTGATAGAATATCAAACTTACTGCATCTGACATCTCTACATGTACCATCTCATACAGGTTCTTCAGAATTTGCGCACAGGACATGCCGATAATTCTAGTGAATTGGAAAAGGTCGAGAAACTGTCCGAGCGCTTTGAATCCTTGTACAAGAATGAGGTAAGCTTCCACTTTTTTCACTTCCAACTTTTTCACAGCAAAACTCCCCCTTTATTATTCCCTTAAATCTAACACATAATCTTTCTTCGAGGAGTGCAGGTACTCAGCCTAGTTCAGAAACTCGCTACATATCATAAAGGTCTTGAGAACGAGCTTCTAGAAGCATTAGCTGTACTAAATGACCTTCCAAAAGCCCCATGGGATGATGGTTTATGTAAAGTATGTGGCGTAGATAGGGACGATAAGAGTGTACTATTGTGTGACACTTGCGATTCAGAGTACCATATGTACTGTCTAAACCCGCCTCTGGCCCGCATACCAGAGGGAAACTGGTACTGCCCCTCTTGTTGCAGGAGTAGAGGGAAGGGGAAAGGGAAGGAGAGACAGGACAATGGTTCAACTGAGAAAAGAAGGTTAAAGGTATTTGGTAGCGAGGACAAGAGTTCTTTTAAGTTGGCTTTGAGTCAGCTTGTGTCTACGATGGAACAAAGAGAGTATTGGGAGATGAGTGTAGATGAGGTTTGCTCTTTCAAAATACTCTTTTATTATTTTTTTTTATTGAAACTGAATCAAGTATGCTTCTTAAGAACATGATAGCACCAGGCATATACCCTTGCAAGACAAGTGCATTATACCCAACTTAATATGAACTGTGAGATATACCCTATACTCTATTTTTAGCTCTCAGATATACCCTATACTCCTAGTTTCTTTAGAAGTACCAGAACTAACCAGAACTAACTCTCTATTTTGTATAGATAACTAGGGAGGGTAAGTTTTAAGTTTTTTTTTTAATTTAACTGGTTGGGAGGGGACGTGGATTATATTACTTGTAACTTTTGTAGCTATACATGATATTTATAAAGTTTTGTGGAGATATGGAACAATGTGTGAATTTTGTTGCTTTGAAGGGTTGCACAAAGTAACTTGAGATTTCCTCTAAATTAATTCTTGACTACTTCCCTCTCTTGATGGTTGGTAGAAATCCTGGAATTTTTACTATACTACTTGGTACAACTTGATCAGCATTTTCATCATATAAAACCTTCCGTTGAAAGGTTTAGTTTTCTCACACTAGTTTATTATTCTATTCACAGAGAATATTTCTCCTAAAGTTCCTATGTGACGAGCTCCTGAACTCTTTCCTCTTGAGAGAGCACGTCGACCAATGCATCGAGAAATCAATTGACCTCCAACAGAAATTGAAAAGTTTGAGCTCTGAATTGAGAAACCTAAAGGTCAGAGAAGATATCCTTGCAATGAAGGCCTTAAAATCTGATTCTAGACCCAACAATGAGCCAAATAACGAGGAATGTATAACCTCTGTTTGTGCCGGAGATGCTAATCAGAGCAACAATGAAGTAGGGGAGGGGGCAACAAATGGAGACTTCATAGACAAATCAACTATAGACAATGAAATGGATACTGTAAAAAATGAAATTTCTACATTGCAAGATTCAATTGTCAATTTGGAGTTGCAGCTCTCAAGGGTTTGCTTGAGAAGGGAATTTCTCGGCAGGGACACATTGGGTCGTTTGTATTGGGTTACGACCCGACCTGGTAAACGACCTTGGTTGGTAGTAGATGGCACTGCTCCTTCGAGAAAGGAGAAGAGGAGTGAAAAATCAACTTTTCTGAACAGAAGTGTGCTTCGAGGCCAGACAGAGTCAGTAACAGAGGTAGCGCCTTTGTTTGTCTTATATGAATCCGAAGAAGAAGTGCATGCACTTGTGAATTGGTTAAAGGATAGTGACCCGAGGGAGAGAGAATTAAAAGAATCTATCTTAACCTTGCAAAGGCTAGTCTTTAACAAAACTTCTTCATCAGACGAACCATTTTTACCTCACTGTAAAATTTTCTCTCCTCAGTTGAAAACTAGGGCCTTGGGGGTACTTGAGAGCCAATTCGGTGCTATTACTGAAGATGAAATAAAAGAACTACCAAAAAGGCCCAAAAAGAAGGGAAAATTGAGTGAAGAGAAATTATTTAGATGCGAGTGCTTGGAGCCTGCCTGGACTTCCCGGAATCATTGTTTTTCATGTCATAAAACTTTTTCGGTTCAAACTGAATTAGATGCCCATTTAAATGGAAAATGCGCGCCGAAAATTAAACCAAAAACCGGGGTTGATGTTGTAAATGAAAGCACGAAAGAGAAGGATGATAGAACCGGCGCCAACATGACACTGAAATGCCCCTTTGATTTTGAAGAGATCTGTAAGAGATTTATTGTGAAAGATTCAATCAAGGAGGATGTGCAACAGATCGGGTTAATCGGGTCGAACGGGGTGCCTTCTTTTGTTAATAAGCGTGCCAATTATCTTGACCCGGATAATCTGGTACTTCTTAACAGAAAAGAAAATTCGGTGGCTGGTGGTATGGTTGAACCCGGTTCGCACTCGTCAGGGAAAAGTAGTCTTTTGACTCCAACTGAGGAGCAATCGGTGGGTAAAAGAGAAACACCATCGTATAATGAAAAGGTAACAAAACATATTTATTACTGAATCTTGACAAATCTTAATTATAGACTTGTACTGTTTGGTACTTGGTAATTACCGAATTTTTTATTAATAGCAAAAAAAAGGAAAAAAGAATTTAACCTATACCATCGATTTCAGACAATTCATTTTATACCATAACCGCTAAATTATTCAGTGGTTGAAATCTGTGTTATGAGATAGTTGGTTCTTCTAAAGATGATACTGCAGATTTCGACAGCTGAATAATTTAGTGGTTGTGTTATGAAATGAAGTCGTCCGAAATCAATGGTAAAAGTGAAATTTTGATATTCATTTTTGCTACTGATAAAAAAACCAGTGGTAATTATGTTGTCCAGATCTGTACTGTTTGGCAGCAATTAGATCCTAATTTTGTTTCACTTATTTATTTTGTTTCTTTGTTAGTTAGTTTTTTATTAATTTGGGTTAGCTAATATATGGTGACCTTCCTTACCAAAAAATTCTTACAGGTTGTGGGGTCAGCTGATAACAGCCGGTGCACAGTTCCTGAGACATCACTCAGGTCGGTCAAGGGGAGAAATTCTCAAGTTGTCAGGTTTCTGAAGACGAACTTGCTTGAAATGGAGGCCGCTCTCCCTGACGAATCACTAAGGCTGACAAGGTATGACTCAGCAAAAAGATGTGCATGGCGCACTTTTGTCAAGACAGCTGAGTCCATATATGAGGTATCTCCTTTTCCTTTCTTTTGCTTTATTTCGAGGTGCGGATGGAGTCCATATCCTCTGCATTAACTCAGATATTCTGTTTAGAATCTCGACCATCCGATCAGAATCTGGGCCAATTCAGCCCACCCCTGTAATGCATGGGGTCCTCTAATATTTGTGCCAATACGGATTGGGCGGTCTGGATTCATTCTGCAGTAACTCGAGACGATATGAATTCCTGCGGATGTTTCTAATAGAATATCTGACCGAGTGACTGAAACATGTGCACTAGCCTGTTAGGTCGGCCTCAACAGGTTGGGCCCACCTGTTGGCTGAGGTGCATGGCACCATCTAATTATTTATTTCTCTCTCTCTCTCTCTCTCTTTTTAATGGACTTCTTCTTATTTGATCCATTCTGAGCCTTGTTTTGTCGTTTTGATTAGTATTGTCGAGACAACAAATACAGGTGAAGTTGACATATTATCAGATAAATAATTAGATGGTGCCATGTTCCTCTTCTTGTGTTTACAGGCTACCGAAATAAACTCTAGTAACAGTAGATTCATATATATGCAAATAGTCACTCACCTTCATACTTGTATTAGATTTATTATTGAGGCTATGGTATGATGCATAGCGCAGATTGGTCTATACTACAGATCAATATTTTCGTTTTGAAAGTTCAAATAGTTGATCAGAACCGTTGAACATGTTTTCATATGAAAATGTACTTGCAAACTATATTTCACATTTTTTAGAATTTTTTTACTATTTTTTTAGATAGGTAGGAAAGCACTACTTTTGAATGATCTAGAATCTTTAGATCAAGTGATTTTCTACCTATCTAAAAAGATAGTAAATAAATTCTAGAAATGTAAAATTTGACCTACAAGTACATATTCATATGTAGATCATTTTGAACAGTTAAATCGATCGTTTGAACTTTGGAAATGGAGATATTGATCCATAGTACGGACCATTATGCACTATGCAAAGTACCGTTGCCTCACTCTGGATTTATTATTACAAAAGCGCAGTCTTACTTGATCTAAAATGACTAGCTAACTTACTTGGTAAGCTCATATTTGTTCTTAGATGGTTCAAGCAATCGTTCTACTAGAGGGCATGATAAAAACAGAGTACATAAAACCCCAATGGTGGCACTGGTCATCTCTCACTGCTGCGGCCAAGACACCTTCCATTACTTCCCTTGCTCTTCGGTTGTACACTCTCGATGACTGCCTTGTCTACACCAAGCATGCATCAAATAATCCTGCCACTGAGTTAACCGACACTGCTCCTAGTGCCATCAAGCCGTCAAACAAAGGCAAGAAGCGCAAGGAGTTGGACTAATAATTTTTAGTGGTCTTGTTGTTTTTGCTAGATAGATTTGGTGTAGAGTTTTATAGGTTTAATTTAGAGTATACTGCTGACAATCGCCCGAAAGTGTAGTTCTCTCTCTCTCTCTCTCTCTCTAGATCTCTCTCTAGCATTGTTGTATGGTTGTATGCTTGTAAAATCGATTATAGCAGTTCATTCTATTGCTCTCTTCATTTTTGTTTGTTTCTGGTGGTGGTGCCTATACTATCTTGGTTACTTGTTTGAAAGTTTGAATTGATACCTAACTGGTAATAATTATTGTGTTTCTTATTTGCATATATGTTGTGGGATTACAGGTCCATTTTATTTTTATTGTTGAGGTATCAAGCACTTGCCTAAAAGCCTACTAATAAATTTCATTGAACAAAACAAAATATATTTTTACGAGAGTGGTTGAGAAAATCACATGACCATTGCTATGTCGAAAATTTGGAAGTTTTCTGCTATACAATTTTTATCTGTATCATTTTTATAGTGTCACAGTTGAATTTGTCCTCCCAACTTTAAAAAAGAAAAGAAACCATCAAAATCACAAAACCAATAAAATGCACGTCTGTCTTTAACCTAATTATATCACTACACGTAAACAACTCAACCAAACACAGTTTCAGGAAAATGCTTTGGAACCCAATTAAATTAAAAACCTACACAGATGCGACTAACATTAACATATGACTAGTCTTTTTATTTTTTTTATGCTTGAGACTTATAATATATATATATATATTAGCTTTACCCTTTTGCTATTACATTGCTATCGCCTATCAGAGATTATGATGTTTTTAATATTTTATCACTTACATACCTCAAATCAAATAATATCCATCCATCGTACCTACGTGTCTTGGAAATTTCTTTCCAGAGATCACCAAACTTTTCCGTCGTAACAAATTGACCACTGGCCTACTTTGTCCTTCAATATACAAGTCACTATTCTTTTATATTTTGTTCAAGTAAATCATTAATTGTATTCAAATAATATAAAGTAACAGTGTTAGTGTTATGATGTTGACAATTATTTCTTTCCTTTTTCCTTTGATGTAAATATTTTTGACTCACAAAGACAAAATAATAAATCTCCTCAGATACTGACATGCATGAAAAGAAAAGCTCCCTCGAGGAGGAGAATTTTTTATTCATTCATATTGTTTATTCAGAAAGACAAAATATATATGAAAATAATTCTCTCTCTCCACCAAATCAAATCAAATCAAATCAAATCAATGGTTCAGTTAACTCCTTTCAAATTTTTGTGTCACCATTCATTGAATGTAAAAGTAAAACAATACAAGTGTGACAAAAGGTGGATCTAATTAATAATTGATCCGGTCATCCGCATCTGGACCGGATTAATGATTCAGTCCTTATTATTTTTGAAAAAAATAAAATCATCAATCTATTTCATAACAAAAAGATTTTTAAATTTAAAAAAAAAAAATTTGTTTGTTTTCCGATGATAAGCTCATAGACTGAATAGTGTAACCAAATGACTTTTTGGTGGGAAACAGCACTTATTTGATACTTAAGGCTGGCTGGCTGGCTGGCTAATACTATTAGCTTTACCCTTTTGCTGTTACATTTCTATCAGCAAGCTAGGTTTCTTTACTGATAGTACTTGAATACAATTGATAAGGGATTATGATGTTTTTCACTTTTTTTATCACTTGCCTCAAATAATATTATTCATTGCACGTGTCCTGCAAATTTCTTCCTAGAGATCACCGAACTTTTCTTTCTTTATTTTGACCACTGCCCTAATTTGTCCCTCACTGTTCTTTTTAATTTGGTTCAAGTAAATCATTGAATTCAAATAATAGGAACAGTCTTATGATGTTCACATTAAAAATATTCCTTCCTTTGATGTAAATTCTTTGACTCAGATAGACAGCATATATAGTGATTTTCTTAGATACAGACATGCATGAAAGGAAAGGAGAATTTTTTTTATTTATAGAAAATATTATAAAATAAGAAAGGAAAAGAGAAAGAATACCTTGATTTTTTTTCCACTTAAAAATACTTAAGGATCCTTTGCGGTATATTTTCATTACTTCTTGTGTAACGGATCGGTATTGCACTCAAAAAGACTTATTAAAGATATATCCCATTCGGGAATAGCGCAAGGCCAGTATTATTTGAGCTTTGAGATTCGTGCAGAACGTATTTAAACGGTTGAGGTTTTCCAGAAAGTGAGGCAAAAATATGAGATATCGATCTCAGAGGATTCGAATTGGGTTTGGACTGAAACAAGAGAATCTAGCTAGCTGATTTTTGGACAAAATCTTGCTAGATATGGAAAGAATAGATTAGATGGAATAATTAAGTTGTGATTAGTCTTCTTATGATAGTAATTAATTCTGATGTTTTGTAATTCAGTGGTTTTCTGGTTGACTGTTGGCTTCTGTAACTCAGTAATTTGTTTCCAATTTACTATTAATCATTGTTTATAGTTATTTAACAATAATTAATTAAAACTTTAGAATTACACCTTATTAGATCGAACAAATATATATTACCTAATTAAATATGTAATGATTACTCAATTAAAATAAGCTAGGTGGTATATTGCATGCTTGTCTCATGATATTAATTGGCACAGTCTTGGTGGCTTGATTTGATTAATTATCTAATTAATTAAGTTGCATTAATTATCTAATTAATCAAGTTCAGTGGGAGTAAGTTATGTTTCTGGTTTTATATGTTGATGACATATTGCTTGCCAGTAACGATATAAACATGATGCGTGAAACTAAGATATTTCTTTTCAGGCATTTTGATATGAAAGATCTTGGTGAAGCATCATATGTGTTAGGCCTTAAAATACATAGAGATTGAAATAAGGGTATTTTAGGGCTTTCACAACAAGCATATATCGATAAAATTCTCAAGCGATATGGTATGGAACACTGCAAACCAGGAAATACCCCTGTGGCAAAAGGAGACAAATTTAGTCTCAATCAGTGCCCAAAGACAGAACTCGAGAAATCAGAAATGCACCAGATTCCATATGCTTCGGTAGTAGGAAGTCTGATGTATGCTCAGGTGTGTACGCGTCCGGATATTGCGTACATCACAGGAATGTTAGGCCGGTATCTCAGTAATCCTGGTATGGATCACTGGAAAGCAGCCAAGAGGGTACTTAGGTACTTGCAAAGAACAAAGGATCACATGCTGACATATCGGAGATCAGATAAGCTTGAGGTCATTGGATATACTGATTCTGATTTTGCGGGCTGTGTGGATAGCATGAAGTCAACATCTGGTTATATTTTTATGTTGGCTGGAGGAGCTATTTCCTGGAGGAGTGCAAAACAGACTATGATTGCTTCTTCCACCATGGCAGCCGAATTCATTGCATGTTTCGAGGCATCGAACCATGGAATATGGCTAAGGAATTTTGTCACTGGGCTGCGTATTGTGGATACTATTAAGTTGCCACTCAAGATATATTGTGACAATAATTCAGCAGTACTGTATTCCAACAACAACAGGAGCTCGTCGAAATCCAAACATATCGACATTAAGTTTCTTGCTGTGAAGGAAAGAGTTCAGAGTGGACTTATAAGTATTGAGCATATTGGTACAGCTTCCATGCTGGCAGATCCACTGACTAAGGGATTGGTACCCAAACAGTTTCACGAGCATGTTGCTCACATGGGTATCTGTGTTAAAGAGGATTGTCAGATTTAGTGGGAGTTTGTATTTTATGTATCATGTTTTATCTTTTAAATGATATTCTGTTATTTGTATGTATCATGCAGTTATTCAGACTTCAGTTATTCAGTTTATTATGCACTCTGAATTTATGATTGATCTCAAAATCAAATTAAGATAAAGTGACCAAATTGGAGATAGGCATGTAGATCACATTGCATGTAATTCCCAAACTACACATCCCCTTCATGATTCATGTCATTTGGTTATGTTTACACAGTGATTTATGTTGGTTTAGTTTCGATTCATGAGACAAATACTGCTTAAGTCCTTGTGAATATAATTGATGGACGGAATTGGTTGATGACACAAAGGCTATGACAGCACAGCTTGAGTACTCAATTCGGTTTTATCAATATATATTATTCGGATACACATATAGCCCAAGTGGGAGATTGTTGGAATTAATTTCAATTAATTACAACATATATGGGCTTATATGTGATATAAATATATATTGAATAATAGACTGTCAAATATTTAATTAGACCCGTTATGAAGTGATCAAATTAAGTATTATCGGGTTCAATATGTGTCATGAGAAGTGGGGCCTTTAATGTGTAGAATGCGTATTAATAACTTTATGATTTAGTGATGGTCTAAATTATATAAAGTTTGGTAATAATACAATTATGCTATTGGTCCCTGGAGAACACAATTAAATACGGCAATGTTCTGTAAATAAGGAAATACCCAATAGGACAAGTTCTAAATCAAGACCCATTAAGGATCCAATAAGATACTAGGCTACAGATCCAATAAGAGAAATAAGATTAATTAATTAATTAATTAATTGATTAATTAATTAATTAATTAATTAATTGATTAATTATTAAAGTTGCGCCTATTCATTATAGCGCATATAACGCCTATTCATTTTGGGTTCTGTCTCCTACAGAAACACAATAGAAGTTACGGCCTCTCTCTCTCTATCTAATTTTTCTCTCTCTAAATTAAGAAGTGAGATTGATATTGAGTGGTAGAGAAGAGGAATTTCAGTACAGAACTAGAATCGGGTATTTCTCCTTGTGCAGAACAGAGCGTTGCCGCTGCCGCCTCTCTCGCTCTCTCCATCGGACTTGAGAGGGATTACTTGGAAATCTAAAGGCTTCCGGTGATCAACGGTGCTTGTGTCTCTCTGGAAGATCATGGCTATGGACCAAGGTAATTTAGAATTTCAGATTAGGGGTTCACTAGAGGATCATGGCAAATCTAGGGTTTATGAATTGCGGTATGGTTTTGCATGAAATAAATCCTTCAGGTTTTACGTCATGCACCAACTAGCTACTTGTTCTACCTTTTAATATATTTTTGTTTAAACCATTGATCTCATCCAAATAAGTGCTATTGTGCTAACCCAAAAATAATAATATTCCATGCATCCTTAATTTGTTACGTCACCTGGCTCGATCATATAATAGGTGATAGCCACCAAATTGGAAAACCATTTTTGCTCAACATATAATCAACTACCCAACAAACTCACGTTATTTATGCATATATATATGTTAAATATATGAACGTAAATGCTATGCATGCCTGTTGGCCTGTTGGCTTTATTACATTTGAAATCATCACTTTCATTCTTTAGCAAAATATATTTGCAGTATCAAATTTAGACAAGCAATTAATATGCTTTTTTTTTTTTTTTTTTTTTTTTTGAAAAAGTTAAAAGCTCAGTTTTAACTTTTAAGGCATGAACATGATTTCAGCTGGCACAAGGAAAGGTTCTTAATTGCATGTTATTGTCTGAGTCTTAATCAATCCATCCTTTTAATTGGTATACTCGCTCATAACAAAATCTCTTTTTCGATAATAGCTAGCTAGCGTTAGAAGCACTGATCCATTCCAACCTCTGTTTTTTAATTATTGAGGTACCTTTTTGGCGCTTAGTGATTCGTTTCATGCATCTGACAAAAAAAAAAAAAACAAAATTAGTAGATTGTGAAATATATATATAAGAAGAAAATTGAAGTCGGCAATCAATCATTATCCAAAAACAACAAATTAAAGGGTCAAAATTAAAAGTGTGAACAATTACTGCTTTCAATACAAAAATGCAACCGTCCATCTTTTAGCTAGCTTCCATAATTTATAAAGTAGATTATCAATTTCATTTACCTTTTCTTTTCTAGCTATACCATGGTCCATGGAGTCAAAAATTGTGTAACTCAACATCTGTCGAGTCGGGTTAAAATGCTCTGTTACTTTTATGTCCCATCATATCTCAATATTGTTATCTCTATTTTCAAAATTTAAACAGTCAATCCGAACTAGTCAATATGATCTTTATATTAAAATGTCCTTGAATACAAAATTTTATATTTTTTTTGAAATTTTTTGCTATCTTTTAAGATAGATACAAAATTGCTATTTTTAGAAGTTTATGGACCATTCAAAAATAGTGATTTTGTTCCTCTCTAAACAATTAGTAAAAAATTCTAAAAATTATAAAATTTGTTATCCAAGCACATTTTAATACGAATATCATGTTGAACATACAGTTTGTATTAATTATTTAGATTTTGAAAAATAGAGATAATGATGTTGGAGCATGATGGGCACAAAACCAATGAGACATTTTAATCCTACTCCTCAACATTTACCTTAAGCAAATATACATTTTTTTTGTCCATAAACTTCCGATGAAAAATAAATAATAAGTTCAACGACAACGACGTTATTCAGGATTATATTTTTCTTTTTACTATAAAATAAAGGAGGATTCTAATGTCTTTATTTTTGTTTTATTTTTTTTTTACTATACAACGAGTTCTGCAGAATGTCCTAATTAAAAAAATATAAAAGAATTTCTCAAGAGAAATGTTTGATGATTTAATCAAAACCATCCAAAAAATATATCAAACAGTATACATTAAAATAACTTGCCAGCATAATATTGTAGTAATTTTCTCTTTTGTTCTATTTTTCACATATGTGATAAATAAAAGAGTAAACCAAATGTAAGATGGTTTCTTTTATAATGGAAATCGGTGGGCATGTGATCCCACTTATCTAAAATAAAATAAAAATAGTAAACCAAATTAATTATGAATCACAATTTAGTTTGTTCTTTTGTACAAATTAACTAAAATATTAATTGTATGCTATTGGGTGTGGACCCTACTTGTCAATTGATGGGATCATGATAATACATTTTTGATTATTTATGCATAAAAATATTTTCATTTTAACTGCAACTCGATTGCAGATGGTGACAAAGTAATTGAAACACCAATTAATTATGCTTAATTACTAATATTTTGGAATTATCACCTCACCATATATACGCAATACATATATATATATATATATATATATATATATATATATATATATATATATATATATATGTAAATGTCAATTGTGATGGATGATATAAAATAATATTATTAAAAAAATATTAAAAAAATGAATTATTCATCGACTCTCAAAAATTTAGATTAAAATATACTTCAGAGATCGTTGTTAAAGTAAAAAAAAATTACTAACCATTCCTACGTGGCAAAAAGATAGGCTAGTGGTCCTCTTTGAAACAACAAGCTCTCAATTAATTTATTTTTAAATGGGTTCTAATTATTGTTTCTGAGAAAAAAAAAATGTAATAAGCCTACACCAGATGTTGCATTTCCAGCAACTAATCAGTAATTTATAGTCAACCCTACTTAATAGCCTACTTGCTGGCTGCTGATATGCAAATCAACTTAATTAGAAAAATAAATGAATACATAAATAAACCTCATGACAAGAAATTCAGAATTATTATCATTGTTGTAACCCACTAGTAGAATATATTTATATTTGTTATGAATATAATGGATGGTCCATTCATATTGTAACTCCCAATATTATTCCTCATTTACTTCCCACTACCCCACTACTATGGGAATTTATATCCCACTAGTATTTGAAATTTAATCTCTTATTTATTATTGTAATGACTTTTCATTTACAATTTGTAGCCTATAAATAGAGGCATTGTAATCTTGTATTGTACACATGAGAAATATATGAATAAAGAGATTGTCATCTTGTGTTCTCTCTATCTTGTTTATTGTTTGTTTATCTTTATTTTTATAACACGTTATCAGCACGAGAGCTCTACTATTTGAAGATTGAAGGTAATTTTTTTTTTATATTTAATTATGTTACCTTTTAAGTTATATTATGATAATATTATGTTATCTTTTTACATTATTTTGTATTAAACATAAATTATGTTAATGAAATGGCCCGAAGCCATCTAAGTATATTATTATGTTAATTAATGGCCCGAAGCCATATGAATATAAATTATGCTAATGAAATTGGCCGGAAGCCATTTCAATAATTTTATTAATTGGCCCGAAGTTCAATTATAAGATTAAATTATTGAAGCCACATGTTAATCATAAATTTATAATGTGTAATTTTTTTTTTATAATATACAGTTTTAGATCTAACAGCAGAACTAGATCTATTATAATGATTAAAGGTTCCGAGACCTTTAAATTTTTTGTTTTAGTTTTGCACTATGTGTTTGTATGAATAAATTAAACACAATGCTCGGTAGCAGCATAATTTTTGTTTGTATTATTTGCAAGCCGAGAAAATTATTCATATAAAAACAGAGAGTTAAACGCAACATTCAGAAAGAGAAAAAAAAAAAACTAGATCCATTCGGTATTAATTTTTTTTCTTTCAATAATTTTGTTTTTGTAGTATTGAATATTATTTAACTTATTTAATATTTTTGTTATAGTATCATTATGTCGAATCTTGCCAAACTTGAATTTGTGGCTCTTGATATTACGGGAAAAAATTACTTATCATGGGTGTTAGATGCTGAAATTCATTTAGATGCAAATGGCCTTGGAGAAACAATCAAAGAAAAGAATTCAGCCACTAATCAAGACAAGGCCAAAGCAATGATCTTTCTTCGTCACCACCTCCATGAAGGATTGAAAGCTGAATATCTTACGGTAAAAGACCCACTTACTTTATGGAAAAATTTAAAAGAAAGATATGATCACCAAAAAACTGTAATTCTTCCAAAAGCTCGTTATGAATGGATGCATTTGAGATTACAAGATTTTAAAACTGTAAGTGAGTTTAACTCAGCAATGTTTAGAATTAGTTCTCAACTAAAATTATGTGGAGAAAATATTACTGATGAGGATATGTTAGAAAAAACATTCTCCACTTTTCATGCATCCAATATACTCTTACAACAACAATATCGTGAAAAAGGTTTCAAGAAATATTCTGAATTGATTTCTTGTCTTCTTGTGGCTGAACAAAATAACGAGCTTTTGATGAAAAATCATGAATCCCGTCCAACTGGTTCTGCTTCATTCCCTGAAGTGAATGTAGCTATTCATAATAATTCTGGACAATTTCAAGGACGTGGACGTGGTAATGGCCATGGCCGTGGCCGAGGTCGTGGTCGAGGTCGTGGCCGAGGCCGCGGTCGAGGTTATTATCGTGGTGATCATTCTAAAAACATATCTCTCCACCAGAAGTGGAAAAATAATGAAGAAAAAACTGAGAAAGAAAAAAGTGGGCATAATAAACAAGAGAATTCATGCTATCGTTGCGGTGGTAAAGGTCATTGGTCACGTACTTGTCGTACGCCGAAGCATCTTGTTGACCTGTATCAAGCATCACTAAAGAATAAGGAGAAAAATATCGAAACGAACTTTGTTTGTGATGACAATTTCGATATTAGCCAACTTGATGTTACTCATTTGGATGTTGCTGATTTCTTTATTGAAGAAAATAAAAACTAATCACTTGATTAGTAGATGATAGGATATAAAATAAATAGATTAATAAAATTTTATTTTGTTGTTGAATTAGTGATGATAAGATATAATAAATAATAAATTTTTATTTTTGTTGTTGAGGTATCTGTTGTAATTTTTTTTTTTATCAAGGAATAAATTTGTTTATTTACTTATTTATTATGTTATTAATTACATTCTTTAGTATTAATTAGTTTTTTTTTTTTTCTCTTATGTTTCTATAAAGCATGAATATTCCTTTGGTTAACAACGGCATCAATAATGAAGAGATATGTCTTGTCGACAGTGCAACAACTCATACTATTCTTAAAGATAAAAAATATTTCACTTATCTAGTAATACAAGAAGCTAATGTTAGTACTATTTCGGGTAGTACAAATTTAATAGAAGGCTCTGGAAGAGCAACATTGTTGTTACATGGAGGAACTCAACTCTATATTGATGATGCATTATATTCTTCTAAGTCTCAAAGAAATTTATTAAGTTTTAAGGATATCCGCCGAAATGGATACCATGTTGAGACAACTAATGAAGAAAATATTGAATATCTTTATATAACTAGCAAAATCTCAGATGAAAAAATGCATATTGGAAAAATTGTCTATGTTTTCCTCCGGTTTGTATTACACATATATTAGTGCAATTGAAGCACATGTTATTGTAAACCAGAAGCTTACAGATAAAAATATGTTTATAAGTTTGGCATGACCGGTTAGGCCATCCCGGATCAATAATGATGCGAAAAATAATAGAGAATTCATGCGGACATTATTAAAAACCAAAAGATTCTCCAATCTAATGAATTGTCATGTGTTGCTTGTTCTCAAGGAAAGTTAATTATTCGACCATGACCAGTAAAAATACAGAATGAATCTCTTACATTTCTAGAACGTATACATGGTGATATTTGTGGACCAATACACCCATCATGTGGACCATTTAGATATTTTATGGTTTTAATTGATGCATCAACAAGATGGTCACATGTAAGTTTATTATCAACTCGCAACCTGGCGTTTGCGAGATTACTTGCTCAATTGATTCGATTAAGAGCACATTTTCCTGATTATCCAATTAAGAAAATACGTCTAGACAATGCTGGTGAATTTACTTCTAAAACATTCAATGATTATTGTATGTCTATTGGAATTGATGTTGAACATCCTGTAGCACATGTTCATACACAAAATGGACTTGCTGAGTCATTTATAAAGATATTACAATTAATTGCAAGACCACTACTTATGAAGTCTAAACTTCCAATATCTTGTTGGGGACATGCTATTTTGCATGCAGCAGCACTAATTCGCATCAGGCCAACTAGCTATAATAAAACTTCCCCTTTACAGTTAGTTCTTGGTCACATACCTAATATTTCCCATATAAGAATTTTTGGATGTGCAGTATATATTCCAATTGCTCCACCACAACGCACTAAAATGGGACCTCAAAGGAGGTTGGGAATTTATGTTGGATTTGAATCTCCATCTATAATAAAATATTTGGAACCAATGACAGGAGATTTATTCACGGCTAGATTCGCCGATTGTCCATTTTGATGAATCAAAATTTCCAACATTAGGGGGAGAAAATAATCAGCTGGGAAAAGACATTAGATGGAACGAATTATCATTATCACATTTTGATCCTCGTACTAAAGAATGTGAACTAAATGTTCAAAAGATAATTCATTTGCAAAGATTAGCTAACCAATTGCCAGACGCATTTACGGATTCAAAGAAAGTGACCAAATCACATGTACCAGCTGCTAATGCTCCAATAAAAGTTGATGTCCCTGTTGGACAAACTAATAAAATTATGACACGCATGAAGCGTGGAAGACCAATCGGTTCCAAAGATAAAAATCCTCGAAAAAGAAAAGGAGCAAATAATGAAAATGGCCAAGTCGAGGATATGATAGAAAAAAATTCAGAAGAAAATCAAGTTATAACTAATATTGGAGTTCCAGCAGAAACTCAAGTATATAAAACTCGTGAAAATGAAGAGATCTCGATAAACTATGTCATGAATGGAACAAGATGGAACCGAAATAAAGTTGATATTAATGATATTTTTGCGTATAATATAGCACTAGATGTAATGAATAATGAGGATCATGAACCAAATCTATAAATGAATGTCGACAAAGAAATGATTGGCCAAAATGGAAAGGCGCAATTGAGGCAGAATTAAACTCCCTTGAAAAACGAAAAGTTTTTGGGCCTGTAGTCCCAATACCCGAAGGCATAAAGCCAGTAGGATACAAATGGGTATTTACGCGAAAGCGAAATGAGAAAGGTGAAATTGTGAGATATAAAGCTCGACTTGTAGCCCAAGGATTTTCGCAAAGACCTGGAATTGATTATGAACAAACATACTCACATGTGGTTGATGCAACAACTTTTCGATACTTAATTAGTCTGGCGGTACATGAAGGGCTTGATTTGCGCCTAATGGATGTTGTTACAGCCTATTTATATGGCTCGCTTGATAATGATATATATATGAAAATCCCTGAAGGATTTAAGATGCCGGAAGCATATAATTCAGGTTCTCGAGAACATTATTCAATTAAATTGAATAAATCTTTATATGGATTAAAGCAATCAGGACGCATGTGGTATAACCGTCTCAGTGAATTTTTATTGAAACATGAGTATAGAAATGATACAATTTGTCCATGTATTTTCATGAAAAGATCTGGAAATGAGTTTGTTATAATTGCAGTATATGTTGACGATCTAAATATCATTGGAACTCCTGAAGAGCTTCAAAAAGCAGTAAATTGTTTAAAGGAAGAATTTGAGATGAAAGATCTTGGAAAGACAAAATTTTGTCTTGGGTTGCAAATTGAACATTTAAAAAATGGTATTTTTGTGCATCAAGAAAATTACGTTGCAAGAGTGCTAAAAAGATTTTATATGGATAAATCACATCCGTTAAGCACTCCGATGGTTGTAAGATCATTAGATGTGAACAAAGATCCTTTTAGACCTCGAGAAAATGAAGAAGAACTACTTGGTCTCGAAGTACCATATCTTAGTGCAATAGGAGCACTCATGTATCTTGCTGGACATACAAGACCGGATATATCATTTGCTGTAAATTTATTAGCAAGATATAGTTCTTCTCCTACGCGAAGACATTGGAATGGAATTAAACATATACTTCGCTATCTCCGAGGTACAATGGATATGGGTTTGTTTTTTTCAAATGAATCCAAATCAGATTTAATTGGTTATGCGGATGCTGGATATTTGTCTGATCCACATAATGGCCGATCTCAAACGGGTTATTTGTTTACATGTGGTGGAACAGCTATTTCGTGGCGATCTGTGAAACAAACTATAACAGCCACTTCTTCTAATCATGCAGAAATTTTAGCAATACATGAAGCAAGCCGAGAATGTGTTTGGTTAAGATCTGTGATTCAGCATATTCATCAGACATGTGGCTTGTCTTATGGAGAAATGATCCCGACGATCATATATGAAGATAATACTGCATGTATTGCTCAATTAAAGGAAGGATATATTAAAGGAGATAGAACAAAACATATTTCACCAAAATTCTTTTTCACACATGATCTCCAAAAGTATTAATGTTCAGCAGATCCGTTCAAGTGAGAATCTAGCAGATTTATTCACTAAGGCGCTCCCTACTACAATATTCGAAAAACTAGTCCGTAATATTGGAGTTCGCCAACTTAAATATATTGATTGATGTTGTCATGAGAGGGAGTTAATATGCACTACATAGCTTTTCATTGAATTTTGCTAAGAAGGTTGTAGTTGCATGATAAAAAGAATAATGTACTCTTTTTCCTTCACTAGGTTTTTATCCCATAGGGTTTTTCCTAGTAAGGTTTTAATGAGGCATATTCTTATGTAATGGACATCCAAGGGGGAGTGTTATGAATATAATTGATGGTCCATTCATATTGTAACTCCCAATATTAATCCTCCTTTTACTTCCCACTACCCCACTACTATTGGAATTTATATCCCACTAGTATTTGAAATTTAATCTCTTATTTATTATTGTAATGACTTTTCATTTACAATTTGTAGCCTATAAATAGAGGCATTGTAATCTTGTATTGTACACATGAGAAATATATGAATAAAGAGATTGTCATCTTGTGTTCTCTCTATCTTGTTTATTGTTTGTTTACTTTTATTTACAACAATTCAGAAAATATTACTACTTTCTTTCATTTTTTTTTTTTTTGCCATTTGCTAGTATATCAAACGGACCCAAAAGCGAACAACCAAGATTTGATAGATATCTAAAAAGTATCTCATAAGATATAAGCGTCAATTTGTGAGATTTAGATTCATTGTAGTTTTGTTCTTTTCTTTTTCATAAAAATTGAAATTTTGCTCTTTATTTCTTACTTTTTTAGGATATATATTATTGTAGATCTGTTAATTAATGTTCAAGATTCAATCACTATATAAATTTCTATAGAAACATGTTTATCATTTAATATAAACACATGACTTTGTAAAATCCTAACACTAGACGGTTGAAGTATAAACACCCAATTGTGTTGGCGTCAAGTTATTGTACATGATAATAAGTATAAATTTGTGTAGTACGGTTTAACTTCAAAATTTATTGAATGGATATAATTTATGAGTGATACATTTATATTTCAAATTTTTAAATTTTAAATTATTTAGTACAAAATCAAGCCGTTACAAAAATAAAAGTTTATTTCAGTGCATTATTTTTCACTATTTTTTTTACAGTTTGACTTTATACTAAATAAAATTAAAATTTAAAATATAAACACATTACTATTTAACAATTTTGATATATTGTTTAAAGTCGATTCAATATATTCTAAAATTAAGCTCATCTACTGTGTAAATAAACTTAAGTACACATGGACCTCACATGAGACTTGAGTGCTGACATATTTTTTATTCTTCAAATGTAAAAAAAAACTATTATTCATAATAATTAAAGGAACGGATCTGAAAAACTAGAGTTGGAGGAACGGATCTGAAAAGTTGGAATTGAAAAATTAGTAGATGCATTTTTTTATTGACAAGTGTCACGATCGAGGTGGCACAGAGCACTCCTCATGGACTTCAATTTGAATTATTGACTGCTTGACATCCTTAGCTCATTTTTTATTGGATGAATTGAGCTCTCAATGCCTATCTTAATTATTACTTAATACTATTAAATTTTGAATGAATAGAGAGACAACTAGTTAAGATTTGCTAATGTGAAATCCAATAAATTTTTTTATTGGATGAGCTCTCAATGCCTATACAACGTTTCATGTTATTATTTAAAAAAAATATCAAATAGAATTCAAACAATGAATCTAAGTCTAAAAACATTACAATTTTATATATAAACACATTACTCAAAAATAATTAGTTTTAATAGTTTGAATTCGTCATTTTAAATCTTATATAATAAATATTAACGTAGCATAACTAGAGGTGCTACTTTTATCCGATTACCCGGTCTTGATCCAGAGCCGAATTGAAACTGACCCGAATCTGATTAATTTAGATAGGATATGATTTAAAAAAAACCGATTAAATTATGAATACGGTCACAAAATTAATATTTTAATTATCCGACCCATAACTTAATATGACCCGATACCCGTATAAATATCCGATACAATGCTAATACAATTATTTATAATTAATTAATATAAAAATATGATTAATAACTATGAAAAGATAACAATCTTTAATATTTTTTTAAGAAATAAATCATAATATCTTATCATACATTAATAATTAATTCTTTCAATTGGTTGTGAGATGTTTAAGAAACTATCATTATATATATTTACGAGTAAAGGTTTCTCAAATGCTTGTGAGTTGTGACATGTACTTGCTCCGGATTCGGACCAGACTCGGTAATTCACAGACAAGTTACCTATCTACCTGGAATCGAAATATCTACTGTTAGATGCGGTATCCGGACTCAGACCCGGACCCAATCCGGTTTGAAACTAATAAGTATATGGATTGAAATTCGGATCCTAAAAATAACTATGGATCCGAATATAATACTATCCGAACCTTACCCGACCCAATAGCACCTCTAAGCATAACATGTCTATAGTGCTAGGCTGCTAGCTAAATTCCAATTAGTTCACACACAAAATAAGTTCCTACAAGCTCTCTGTTCGAGCTAATAAATTAATAAATTATGGGCTGGCTATCTCTTTTGTTAATTTTGGGCGATTTACATTCATGGCAGCTAGAAGTTATGGATCGTTTGATTTTGAACCCACGGTTTGATTATAATTTTTGTGAAAGTTCTCTACAAGATATCAACAGTGTGAACTCGATCAGATGGACAAAATTAAATGACAGTTCCTTTTGAAAACATGACAAAATTTTGTCAGATTTTTATATAGGAGGATCACTTGAAAATTCTTCATTTTACAATTTTTAACAAATAAAATTTAAATTTAAATCCCAGTATTATAAACATAATCTATATATTTCACATATAATGCCTATGAAATGGTGAGATTGATGTAGGTTTTACTGTACATCAAGTGATTTAGAATTCAACGGTCCAAAATTAACAATAGTTACATCATCAAACAATATTAAAAAAATTATATGAAATTTGATTATTAGACTATCTACCGAAATTTTTATTGTTACCACGCCAGAAAATCGGAATTAAATCGTTACCACCCCGCTGACCCTTTATTGAATACTACCACCTCCGCTAACCCAGTTCGCGCACCAAATTGGCTGATGCGCGAACTGGGTTGGCGCACCAGCTTGGTGCGCCAACTGGGTTAGCGGACTTCGTACTTGTTAGGTTACGTCAAATTGTAACAACCAATTGCAATCCCAATTCCAAAAATCTGCGCATAAACACCTGTCACTTCTTTCTTTTAATTTTATTATATTGGCTGCCCCAAGGCAAATTAAAGTAGGCACAAATTGAATAATCCATAATATATATGTTCTACTTCATATACCTTACTTTGGGACGGTGAAATTATTTTTCGTTTTTTTTTCATTATATTAGAATTATTTATGGGACTTTGAGAAATATTTATTCAAGAAAACAATAAATTTATGAAATAAAAATCATTTCCATCAAAAATCATTTATTGAATAAATGTTGGACTCAAGTGTGTGTGCGTGTGTATATTTTGAAATACTAAAGATCGATGTGAATAATTTAAAATAACATAATAATTTGCAGAATTTTCACAAAATGTACTAATCAAATTCCACCAGATTTTTATGATTGGTAATCAAAGTACAGGACTATAAGTGATTATTATGTTATTTTAAATTATTCACATCGATCTTTAGTATTTCAAAATATACACACGCACACACACTTGAGTCCAACATTTATTCAATAAATGATTTTTGATGGAAATGATTTTTATTTCATAAATTTATTTTTTTCTTGAATAAATATTTCTCAAAGTCCCATAAATAATTCTAATATAATGAAAAAAAAACGAAAAATAATTTCACCGTCCCAAAGTAAGGTATATGAAGTAGAACATATATATTATGGATTATTCAATTTGTGCCTACTTTAATTTGCCTTGGGGCAGCCAATATAATAAAATTAAAAGAAAGAAGTGACAGGTGTTTATGCGCAGATTTTTGGAATTGGGATTGCAATTGGTTGTTCATTATATTTGACGTAACCTAACAAGTACGAAGCCCGCTAACCCAGTTGGCGCACCAAGCTGGTGCGCCAACCCAGTTCGCGCACCAAATTGTTTGGTGCGCGAACTGGGTTAGCGGGGGTGGTAGTATTCAATAAAGGGTCAGCGGGGTGGTAACGATTTAATTCCGATTTTCTGGCGTGGTAACAATAAAAATTTCGGGACTATCTATATATCCAATAGCATATCTATAAATTTACTTTTTACTTTTACTTTTTTATTTTTCCAAAAAAATCACTGTCAAGTTTGTTAAAATAATTATTATAAGTGATCTCCCTCTTTTATGAATTGAAAAAAAAAAATCATGTTAAAAATCTCAATGCATTTGTTTAAAAATATGATCATACCGTTAGCTATAGCAAAACTAAGCAGTGGGATAAAAAAAATATGACAAAAAAAAAAAGAATAAACGTATCTCATCAACTCAGTGCACAAATCAATCAGATCACCAGACAAAAAGACCTAACCCCATCTTTAACTGATATGATTCATTAGAACATGCAAATAACTATGAGTAGTACTAATAGTAAATTTTTAAAAACTTTAGGAAAATAAATAATTATTGATAGGGCCATGTTCCACAGGCTCTTTAACTTACACTTTGCGGGCCATGAAAGATCCGGGATTCGGACCTCCTTGGCAGGCCAACCCGGAATCAATACGAAAAGCCCAAGCTCCGTTTAAATAGAGTCCAATAAAAGGCATCGCAAGGCTCAGCCCGAAAATGGCTTGAACAGCCTCCACGCGGGATAACCGCCGACACGATTTGCATAACTGCCCAAGTTCCCCATAACTGCTCGGAATGGCGGTTATGGACAGACTATATAAGGCAAGAAATCTCATTAAACAGGGATCGAATCCTTTGTTAAGAGAGATATCGCATAGGTTAGAGTCTGAATATCTTCAAACCTCCCCGAGTTCTCAACTCGGTCCATATTTCGGCCTGTCATCATTTGGCAGGACGAACTCAGCCCAATCCACTTCTCATACGGCCTACTCTCTCCAAAATAAGACGTATCAATGATCATACCGTTAGCTATAGCAAAACTAAGCGGACGGAAGTGGGATAAAAAAAATATGACAAGAAAAAAAAGAATAAAGGTATCTCATCAACTCAGTGCACAAATCCATCAGATCACCAGACAAAAAGACCTAACCCCATCTTTAATTGATATGATTCATTAGAACATGCAAATTAATAACTATGAGTAGTACTAATAGTAAATTTTTATAAACTTTAGGAAAATAAATAATTATTGTATTCGGATAATCTCTATTGGATGCAAGTCTTTTTGGTCAGAATAAATTTCATCTGAACTAATGAAATCTGGGGGAATGACTCCATGTTTCTCTCTTCTTCTTCTTTTTAAATCATTTGAACCGGTCAAGCATGCCTTTAATCGCCAGCAACTACAAGTAGTATTAATAGCAAAGTTTTAAAAACTTTTAGTAAAATAAACAAGTATCTTATTGGGGTGATGTCTATTGTATACAAAGTCCTCTAATCATAATAAATGATCAAACGTGCCATTAATTGGCAGTAGCTGTTGGTGCATGGACTAGACATTTATTCATGTTGTTTTCATCTCAGAGATGAATAATCTACACTCGACGGGTACGTTTGGATGAATCAAGGAACAGCAGCTATTCCTGGGTTGAGAATAGCTGCTAACCCAACATTTCATAGGAATAGCGGAATAGCAGCTAACCCGAGCTATTCCTTTGTTGAGAATAGCGTTTTTTTTTCACCCAAACGTGTTGTGTTAAGAATAGCTCGCCAGGAATAGCAGCTATTTCTGGAGTTAGCGCTATTCCTGTGTCACCCAAACGTACCATACAGAGAGTTAAGTTTTCAGATATTTTTATCTGTGTCACATCATCAACGTATTCAATTATTCATCAATTCAATTTTATTTTCTTTTTATTTTTAATGATCAAATTTCATATTTTTCTTATCGTCTTTCTTTTCATCTAAGATAATTTGTATCTTTATAAAGAAATTTATATGTGGTTAATTGTGTTATTTTATATTTGATATATTTTTTAGAATTTTACAAAAAAATAATTATTCATATTTAAAATTTACTTGACTGTAAGAATTTCTTAGAAGAACTAAGAGCAGTACCAGTTATCTCTTTATTAGTTTTTTTGAAAGAGATCTCATAAAAACCTCATAAAAATATTCTGCAAAAAAACAGAAAATCAAAGGAAAAAGTGAGAGAAGATATGGTATGGCGCTGAAGTGCGGCTATGTTTAGGTCATCTGAGAATAGAGCTATTCTTAGAATAGCAGTGCTATCTAAATCAAGGGCAACCAAACAATCTCACTTGCTATTCGGAACAAGCAGAACAGCGCTGTTCCGCTATCCCAACAAAAAGTCAGAATAGCAATTGGACCCCTCTTCACCCCTCTTCCCTCCAAACTCTATTCCAAATTTGCATTCCAAACAACTTTTTTACTATTCCGAATAGCTTTGAGTTAGCACTATTCTCTTACCATCAAGATTAGTGCTATTCTTATTTACTATTCTCAAATAGTAGTTATTCTAGCGGTGGCCGGAAGGAGGCACTGGTTGGTCCCACATCTCTATTCCAGCACACAGATGCTGAAACAAAATAGGGGAGATTATCATTTCTTGAGTAGCTAGACATGTTTGGATTGACATCAATCCTTTGACCAGGATGAAAGTTTTATAAAATTGCATTAATTGTTTTTAGTTTCAAGTTTTCAACCTTGTCTACAGCGGAAGCGGAATTGGTACCGTGTGGAGTGGCGAAATGCTAGATTGGCACTTCAACCAGTGACATGCATGACTACATTATAAATCAAGTATCATGAGAGAAAGGATGAATATGGCAATGAGACTTTTTTTTTTAAATGGTAGGGAAGTGAAATCAAACTCTCTACATTCATGAGTCTGAATCTGCTGTGATTCCGAGAGGGATCGCAAGATCCTAAAATTCCGAAATCAACAGTTGAAACTTTTCGGTGCGCTCGGAAACATTCTAGGAAAAATAAATTTTCATGCACGCATCTCGAGAAAAATCAACAGTTCAGATCGGATCGCAGGGTCCTGTGATTTCCCGAGAATCACAGCAGATTTATTTTCCTACATTCATACACTGGCACGGTAACTACCGTTTGAGCTTGTCGAGTGCAGATTATAAAAGCTAAAATCTATACTACTTTTTATCTGACCATCCACAACCGTTAAGTATTATAAAAGATACAGACCTTTTTTTTTTATGCAGCACCGGAGAATTGCAGACCATTTTATTTTGTCTTTTTTTACGAAGAATGATGTGGTAATTTTACAGTATTCTAATGACTAATATCAAATAATTTAATAAAAAAGACACAACAATTACACGAACAAACCCAAAATAAATATATTTTAGACTATTGAGTTGTGGGGTTAAACATATATTGTTAGTCACATATATTATTAAAATGGAGAGGGGTCAATTTTATAGTATTTATAATATTTTAGTCTAAACTATACAATAAATTCACATTTAAGTATAAAATTTTGAAAATAAATAAAAGTCAATTGACCTCCATTCTATTCACTTACATCCGCCTGTGTGGTGTCTACAAACTTTCCAACTAAAGATGAAAAAAATTCACATCGTGACAAGATACGTCACATCACAATATGACATGTGTGTCAGTAACGTGACGAAACTCACGTGTCGCGTGTCATAACCACATGATCATCTTCGAAAAAAATAATACAGCAAATGAACTGATCACCACAAGACACGAGGTATCTCAAATTTTGAGTTGATCTGTAAATCTGGTCCGTTAAAACTGTGCAACTCAAAGCACGATATAATGGACTCTGCATTCTGAATAGGCACACAAAAAAATTAACCCGATTTTAAATAACTGAAAATTTTAAGATATCTGATAGGGTATGGACTCATAATTCACGGTACGATGGAGAAAATGTTGTCCTTGCATAAACATAATAGAAAATTCATATATTCTGATGCCAATTAAAAAATACAGCTCGTACCCCTATAAAAAATATCTGATATCTGCTTCTGTTCACAAATAATTTTAGGTCCCCTTTTAAATATGCTTAATTTGTTTAACACTTGACAGCTATGAAACATTACTGCAAGATAGAGCATAATGAATGGAACTCTTGTATCTATCTATATATTTATATCCAGTTCTCTTCAGAAATAATTAGAGACTTGTATTCATATGATAACATGATGAATGAAATTGATAGCATTAATATTTCTGCTTAAAAAAAAATGCTCTTTCGATCTTTTTTACCTCAAAGAGTTCTAACGACCTTTGATCTCAAATACATGGCATGTCAAATACATTTGCTCATTTGCCTAAGTCTCAATTTATGCCTTTCTCAAATTGAGCAACTAATCCTCATTATGGCCCAATATGGCAGTAATATAGCAGTAAATCAATGCATGAATAGCAAAAGGAAAAGATATACAATTAAACAAAGCATGAAAGACAAAGCCTTGCAAAACAATGCATCAATAGAAGTATGAACTATTGCTGAGACTACCTATTTATAATAACCTTCTTTTTCCAATATGCTCAAGAGAATCTACTATGATCCAATGCAGCATGAAAGTCATGTCCTATATTCACCAATTTGACCCTCTCATCCAGATTATCCTTCAGAGGGGAGATCTTTGTGCATCAAATACCTGAAATTAGCTTATTGGCCCCAATAAAAGATACGAGTAGAACTAGGGTGTTCTTAAGCTCACCAAGCCTAACTCAAAAATCTATCTAATTGGCTTCAAGCAACACATCCAAACCGTTGAAACCGATCTACTTCACGATTGATGCATTTACATGTCAAATTTATAATTTTTCGAACTAGTTTAGTATAAAGTCAAGCGGTGAAAAAAAAGATGATTTATAAGTTAATTTTAATGAGTTCATTTTTCATCATTTTTTGACTGCTTGACTTAATATTAAATTAGTTCGAAAATTTAAAAACTTGACATGTAAACTCATCACTCGTGAAGTAGATCGGTTTCAACGGTTTGGATGCGTCACTTGAAACCAATTTAATGGATTTTTGAGTTAAGCTCACAAAGAGGCTTGGTGAGCTTAAGAACACCCTAGTTCTACTCAAAAGATACATATAAAGTTTTGTATACGTTGAGCATAGAACACTGGTGTAATAAATAAATAACATTTAGTATCAGTTGCAAATAATACAAAAGGGGGCATAACTATTTTATCTGGACTTTCTCAATTAGGGTTTCCAGAATCAGTTTTGATAAAGCTATTTGCCAGGCCAATGAACCACAGTAAGACCATTTGGAGAAAACAAAACCTGACAAAAGTGGCTTGGGTAGTTAAAAACTCTGCCCCGTAAATTGTTCCCCAAAGTGTTGTTTTAGTTTGCTTGTTTTGTACCAACTTATGCTAGTTGCCTAAATCAACCCAAAATAACTCTTTATCAGCCCCAGTTGAACAAAGCCTCATTTTAGATCCAATTTGACATTCTTGATTGTTTAATCAAATAGCACCACATAATCAGTTAAACACTTGCGCTCAATTAAACCACCACTTATCTAAATTATGCAATTAAACAAACATGCAAATTGATAACTTGTAACAATGTATCACAAGGCAAAATGATATGATCGACCAATTAAGTACCTAACATTAAAAACAAATAATACAGTGTCTTTTTTTTAACTCCTCAATTTTTTTCTCCAATTTTCAAGCTTTTTGTCTAACAGAACCCTCCTCCTTTGCCCGGGCTTGGGACCGGCTATGTGCACATGACATAGGCGGAGTTAAAACTTGGAAATCGTTAGTAGCAAATGATAATAAAATAAAAATTATAAAATAAATAAAAGTGTAAATTACATATTGAAAGAGGGAAAAGAGTACTACCACCATATATATATCATCCCAAAGAAATATATCACATGCTTAGAATCGGTGTTATGACGCGGAAATGCCAGGTGATTTGATCTTCAAACTTTCCGATCTTAGGCTCAATCGACTGCTAGATCCACATTCACCTTCGAGCTGCCATGGACAAATGCCATGTTTTCTCATCATGTTTTGTGGACAAATGCCACATTTTCACATTATCTAATCTCATCAAACACACTGTGGACAAATGCCACCAGATTTCATCACAAGCACAATAGATAAGATATGCATAACTCAAGTATGAGAGATGCCAACACCACTAGTTAGAATTACAAGCAACTACATGGACAAATGCCACGTCAGCCTTCTACAATCTCATTACGCACTGGGGACATACCACATTTTTGTGTTCTCCAATCACATCAAACACACCGTGGACAAATGCCACCAGGTTTATTCACAAGGATAATTGGAAAAAAAAACACCGTCGACAATTGGAAAAACACACCGTGGACAAATGCCACCAGGTTTATTCACAAGCACAATAGGTATATATGCATAACTCAAGCATGAGAGATGCCAACACCACTAGCTAGAACTACAAGCAACTACATGGACAAATGCCAAGTCAGTATTTTTTCAATCTAATCAAGACCTGTGGACAAATGCCACATCAGCCTTCTCCGATCTCATAACGCAACCACATTTTCACATTCTCAAATCTCATCAAACACGCCGTGGACAAATGCCACATATGGTTTCTCATCAAGCCTGTGGACAGTTGAAACCTTCAGGTTACTCAAACCCCATGGCCAACAGCCTCCACAGTTGACATTCTCCAACCCAAGTGGACAAATGCCACATTGCTCTTCTCATCAACCTTTTAGTGGACAAATGTCACTCAGTTAATTAGACGCGTGGACAAATACCACTTGATTAATTAATCACCAAGGTCAAAGAGAGGTCTCTTGATTCATAATCAAGCACATAATGAGAAAAGTCCCTTGATTAGCACATTGCATGAGAGATGGCTCCTTGATTCCAAATCAAGCACAGAGAGAGAAAGCGAGACCCTTGATCATCATCAAGCACATAGGGAGAAAGCACATTTCTTGATCATCAACCTCGTATAGAGAGAGACCTGTGGACAAATGCCACAGAATTAATCATCAATCGCAAAGAGAGAAAGCCCCTTGTAACATCATCAAGCTCAAGCTAATAGAAAGAGACCCGTGGACAAATGCCACTTAATCCATCAAGCTCATAGATAAAGACAAACAGGGGGAGACAAAGACCTTGCTCAAATGCTGCCTGATTCATCAAGCTCATTTCAAGCAGCCCGCTTGATTCGTCACCCAAGCTTGGTGGCAAATGCCCACCCAAACCTGAGATATCTAGTGTATGCCATCAAATCACACAGCTATATGATGAAATACTGTGGTAAGATGTGGTTGACATCTCCTCTATTGCTCTGGATCACCTATAAAACATATCAATTTAGAGTACAAGTATAATAAAACATGTTTTGCAATAGAGAAATGCCCACTTAATGTTTGCTTACAGTAGTTTTTCTTGTTTGATTCCCTTCTTTTATTTTTGTTAATTTTCTCTCTTTCTTTTATTTATTGGAGGTTGGGCTAGCTATCATCTTCATACCCCAATAAAAAATCCTCAAATCAGCCATGTAACCTAAATTAAACTATTATGGCAAGCTGAAACAGTATACCTCATGCTGTCAGAAGTTTCCAGGGTTCTGAAAGGAAGAAATTTACAGAAAAGAAACTGAACAATCAGTAACAAAGTCGACCAGTATTAATATTTTGGCCGCCACAATTTATAGATTATAATTGTATCAGTTCCCAAAAGTTTGAATCCAAAAGTACTGTGTAATGAGAGATGTGAATATAAATTTCGCTCTTTTTTTCTCAATCTTACAAATTTTGTTTCCCCGGAGAAAAATCGCAAAGAATAGAATAGATGACAACCTTGCGGTAAAATATGATAAAATCGTGTTTCAGTTATAGCGTTACACCTGAAATAAATAAAACGAGACAATCCAAAGTATTTAATCTACAAGAACAAACCCTAACTGGAACTACAGAGGGCCGACAGAATCGGATCGACCTTCTTAGACGATTTAACTTTTGAAGAAGGAAAGAGAAAAGGAAAACGAGAAGAATCAGAACAAAATCATATAGATTGAGAAGAGAAAAAAAAAAAAATCGACTTGGTGCTAACGAATCCCAAACTCAAACCGATATTTTCTAAGAGAAGAGATCAAGAGATTACCTTTCCAACAGATAGGAACGCATCCGGGTCGAGAGGGGGGGCGATTGGGAATTTGGGATAGATCCCAAGTGAGATCAGAGAGCGAATTCAGCAGTAGGAAGTCGTTTTTATCGAACTAATTTTAGCGGATCGGATATATCACAGGGAAGAAAATAGATGGCCCAATATCATTAGTCTGTTATTTTTATCTGGCCTAATAATATTTAATTTCATTCCAATTTTAAATCCGACAATTTATTTACAATTAATTTAAGAATGTATGATAATTTTATAAATAGAACTTATTTTTATTAAAATTGTTTTCGAAACATTATGATGACAAAAATATTAATTCATGTTCGCTTATTTTTCAAAAATTAATATTTTTGAGATTTATGAAAGTTT
>JAJGRW010000946.1:52085-125322 GCA_025461045.1 Carex parvula | reverse complement strand
TTTCTATTTTAAGTACCCACATACATATAAATCCTAGAAAGAGGGGGATAACCCTTATAACAATAAAAAGAGTCATAATATGACAACAAAAATGTCATAATATGACAAAATCAAATAATACAATTTTTTTTGATAAATTTTTTTTTCTTTTGTTTCCTTGTTAAGCAGCATAACAAAAAAAAACATGGTATGTACCAGTAAAAAAAACTTATAAGTATGTTATTAAAGAATGAGATTTACATTTGCACTAAGTCGACGTTATTTCTCATTGAGATTTATTATACTTATTAACTTTTTATTTCTAATTTGGATTTAGAACCAATCTATTTTAATATTATTATGGATATTGTTGAATAATTAATTTTTATTGGTTTATTATTTTATGAAAATATGTTATTATGTATGAGATTTTTTCTTTTATTCTGTTATAATATATCCCATTGTAACGCACATACATGGATATTTGTAAGAATGACATACTATTAGCTGATTATACAAGAATATTTGTAAAGAATATAACTCCTGCTTAAATATTAAAGTGTAGTTGATTTTTCAATGGCACGCATCCATTTACATAAAACATGGATATATGGTGTTAAATTATAGCTCGTGTTTAGTTGACTAGACTGACCGAAATTTTTAAAGTTATCATTTGTTCAAAAAAAATAAACAAAAAAAATCACGAAATCTGAGTATTTCGAGATCTACCACGGCCGCAGATTCATTATGTGGCCTCAAATGTCGGAGATCGCACAGGGATTATGCGGACCCAGCCAGAACTCCGCAGAATGGTTCTACGGCCCCTTCTCTTTTTTTTAAACAGAAAAATTATTAATAAAAAACAGAAAAATTGATTTCTGTACAAAGTTTTGATTTGTTGGAATTCATGCCGCTCCCATATTTCCCTCCTAAATTCGCGTGAGATATCTCAAAATTTGACTAATAAAAAAAAATATTTGGAGCCGCAAAATGAATCTGTGGCCGTGGTAGATCTGGAAATACTCAGATTTCGTTGTTTTTTGGTTTATTTATTTTTAAGAAAATGGTAACTTTAAAATTTTCAGCTAGAGTGAGGTATATGAGTTTAGTCATCAATTAAATCGCCAAACGTTTAAACCACATGTTTAGATAGTTTAACTTGTTATGTTTGTAAGATCGTTGTCAATGAAAATTCTTTTTTGATCTGACTTAACCTTAATTTTAAGTCTTCGCCAGACAAAAATAACTTGCACATATCTAACTTGATACTTCTACCAAATATCATTCATCGGCTAATTTGCAAAAATAACTTAAATAGACCTAAATTTAGACAGTCCGATGTGATCTATTACAACCCATTCAAAATGTTCCCACTTTCTAATTTAGTATTTTTTTTGCATCTTTAATTATTTAATATCCAGTATTTACCGACTTGATTGGACAGATTTAGGTTATATAAAGTAATTAAACAGAAAAAATTGGTTTAAAGCTCAAATCTCTCGTTATAATTGCATCGGAGTATAATTCATGATTTGTTATCTTCTACAGTATACAATATAGTAGTAATATTGTAAACTAATTTTATACACCTTGCAAATGTTAATGATGTATATTAAGATGTTTTAATTACCAAGCGATAATTTGCTTAACTTTAGAATTGTAACTTTTAGCCTTTCAATTTTGTTGCTGGTTTATTTTTTTAGCCATTAAGAATATCAAACTTTTATTTGATGAATTATTTTATTTAATGTATTAGCTCGACAATATATATTTTTATACCTTGTGCACTTAGCTAAAATTAGTCGAGGGTTGATAAGTTGCATTTTATTGGAGCAGAACCTTAACCTTCATTTTATTTGGAGCAGAACCTTTCTATTTATTAATAAATTCCATGTTATAAAAATCAGAGGTTGAAACTAGTAAACCATTCAACCGAAGCATTTACGAGTTGATGTCCAGTTCAATTCGAATAACATTGGGCTAAACTAAAGGGCACTCCACAGCATGACCCAGACATTAGCATAGTTAGGGCTTAAAGGTTGCACCACTGATGGTATATTTCTGGGTGAAATTATGTACTTCATTAACTATTTTTCTTCCAACTCTAGTATAATATACAATACTGATACAAAATAACTTCTTAAATATAACATGACACGAGATAACTTTTTTAATGCAAAATGACACACCAAACACCGGTACCCTTTTGTATATTTGGAATAGCCAATGCATTTCCATCATACCTGCTTCTGCTTTAATCTGATCTGTATGCATTCAAAGAAAACTGTTTTATCATGTAAAATCATATTTCCAAAAACTAGGTAAACTTTGAAATTGTTTTCCCCATTTGGTTTAATTCCATTAATGGTTTGTTCCGTATCTGAAGCACTTCAAACCAGATGGCATTTTACAATGAAGCCTTTAACTTAGCTCAACTGCACCCTTTATCCATAGTTCTGCAGTTAAATACCAGTAAAAAAAAAACAAGTTAAAAAATTATCCAACAGCCCAAAAAAAAAAAAAAAATTTGCAACAATTGCATCAATAAACAAGACCATCTAATATTACTACAGAATAATAAAATCGTGGAAAAACCCTGGTAACAATGCATCAATAGCAAGAAAATATGATATTGCTATTGATACCTGACCTTTAATCATGAAAGAATCAGATCATTATTCTGAATTTGATCCTTTTTTCTTTAAAGTCACCAAGTTTTTTAATTTAACCCTCCTCCTTATATCCGGGCTTGGGACCGGCTATGCATTATCATAACATAGGCGGAGTTAAAAACTTGGTTAGTATAAAAATATAACAATAATGGTTAAAAAAATAATATAAAACAATATAAACAAGAGAGACTAACGCCAGCATGCTATGCTGATGAAGCAACCCATCCTCACAATTATCATGATTTTCTGATCACCTTCAGTTTGTAGCCTAAATATCCTCAAAAGTAGTTGGACATATGCCCCACCTAGTTACATCTAGTCTCAACTTCACGGACTAATGCCGGCTATGCCTCCAAGCTTCGTGGACAAATGCCACTATACGTGTCCAGATACCCTGTGGCGCAGCACAGTGGTACACAACGTTGCAACCGTTGGATTTCTGATGATAAATCCAATGGCAGCACCATTATGTAACAGAATGCCCTGCTACAGAGGGCCTGAACTCGAGTGATACATATGTGATATATAAGAGTATGGCCACGGTACTAACATTAGTACCAAGGAGTTGGTACTAAAGGTTTAAATCTTACATTTTGGCATCCAAACCAGTGATCCAAGCATTCCATTAAGATCTACACATCAAAACCTAGTAGAGTTTCAAATTTTATTTTTATAAAAGTACTTTACCCATCCATTATGTGACTAATGAATGACAAAAAAAAAAAAACAAATATTGTTAATTTATGGTAAAATGCTGCAGAAATGTACTGAGTTTTGATCCACAACTAATCTTATATGTAGTAATAATGTCTAGTTGATTGGTTCACTCATTTGCTTATTCTATGTAATGTTTTTGCAATACAAACTACATCTCTGACCATTCATTTATGGCAAGTTTTAACTAAACCTTTTAGAGTTGGAAAAATTGTCTCTACTAAATTTTAATGTTTCGATCACAATGGACTGCTTGGATTGCTTGTTTGAACTTCATAAGGTAATATTCGAACTGTTAGTACAAACTCCTTGGTACTATTGTTAGTGCTATAACCAAACTCCTATAGTTGTGGACAAATGCCACTAGAGAAAAGTAAAGTCCACATGCTCTACAGCACCACCGCATGCTGCACAATAATGTTATGTTGGATCTTTGATGACAAGATCAAACATAACAGTATTGTGCATCACAATGTAGTGTTGAAGAGAATTTGAACTAGAGTTGCGTGGGCAAATGCCACTAAATATCGTTCCAAACTCGTGTGCAAATGACACCAGATACAAGTCCAAATACTCTACAATAGTTGCACTACGAGGCATGTCAACATACCTGTGGGATGTCATCATCATCCAACAGCCACACTGTCATGCCGCACATTGCAAATATTGTAGAGGATATGGACACCAACATTTTTGTGGACAAATGCCACTAGTTCTCATTCCAAACTCGTGTGCAAATGACACCAGATACAAGTCCAAATACTCTGCAATATTTGCACTATACGGCATGTCAATATACCTGTGGGATGTCATCATCATCCAACAGCCACACTGTCATGCCGCACAGTGCAAATAATGTAGAGGATATGGACACCATCATTTTTGTGGACAAATGCCACCAGACAAAAGTTTAAAAACTCGACAAAATTGCACCAGACTACATAACATTGTAGCCATTGGATGCCATCATTATTACCATCGAAGGGCTCACAATGCCATGTCACCGGAAGCAATATGAGTAGAGTATCTCAACTCAAGTGATTCAGACTCGAGCTTTGAGGACAAATGCCAATAGTGTTATTGTTCTAACTTTTGTGGACAAATGCCACAAAATTTAAGTTCAAGCTTCTACGAAAAGAGTAGGACTAAAATGCCCCATTGTTTTCGTGCCCCAATCAAGCCTTACATCCTTATCTCCGTATCCGAAGTCCAAACAGTTGATCCAAACCGCTAAACATTGATCTCAATATTAAAATGTGCTTGGAGACCAAATTTTATATTTTTTGCAACTTTTTTACTATTTTTTTAGATAGGTACAAAATCACTGTTTCTCAGAAGATTATGGACCAAAAATTAATTTGTACCTAACTAAAAAAATAGTTAAAATTTCCAAAAAATATAAAATTTGATCTCCAAGTATGTTTTAATATGGAGATCATGTTGAGCGGTTCGGATTGATTGTTTAAACTTTGAAAACGGAGATAAGGATGTGAGGCATGATTGGGACACAAAAACAATGGGGTATTTTTACCCTACTCCTATGAAAATTGCCACTAAACATATGTTCAAGCTTTGTGGATAAATGCCAACTGATAAATATTAATTAACAGATCTCAAATTCTTAATTTATATGCAGTCCTGGATGAGGCTTTTAACACTCTAGCAAGGCAGGAAATGCTAAGTGCAAACTTCAATTCCATTGCATCAATAGGGTATTCTCTATTGAATAATGCTTCTATTTGTCATGCATGGATAAAGGCTTAATTTTGGATTAATGATACCCTTCAACAAATAACCTTCAAGTCAGTTTCTATAGTGGCATTCAAATATCCTATCGTAAAATGCAATCAAGGAACATGACATTGAAACAATACCATAAAGTCCACTTAAACTGTCAGAAGGGCCTGTGAATAATTCTTCCTCATCAATACCTGGCAAATTGAAAAATGTGAATGAGTAACCAAGTTAACTAGCACAGCTTTCTATTTCAGATAATCATGCTATAAAGTCCAACTTTTGAGAATTTTACAAGAAATTTACAGCAAAGGAAAACCCTAAAAACAATCTAAATGAATATATCATTGGAAGTTCAGAAAATAACAGAAGAAATACGAAATGAAGATTTCAATCATTTATAGAACAAAATACAAATGTTACACGCACAGAAGAACCTATTACGGACATAACAACATGCATGAAAACGAGAATAAATGTTTCGATTAACTGGCACAAAAAGGGTAAACCAAATGTACCTAAAAAAATGCAGATCTGAAACAGTCGGACAGATCCTTCCATCCACTTTGCGAATTGAACTCCTTATATGATTTGAAGTACTCATCAGAAAAAAAAAAAAAAAAAAACTGAAAGATACCAGCACATCAAAATTCAGGATATAAATCACAAAACTGTAAAATTGCACCGATTAGCAAACTCGGCAGCTCATGAGTATTATTTTATCAAAAATTTGGCGACAGAGAGATTACTGTCGTAAGAGGGGCCGGGCGCTTGAGAGCGAGTCTCGCGCAGCGTATCCATCGAGCAAGAGGCGGCGACGACGCACCGGATCATAGAATATCCACTTTGTCAGATGTTAATCACACGGTAGATAAATGGTCTAGGTTCCCTTTGACACGACTATTAAAGAGTCCCCGTGCGTTTCACCTACCTCGGATTGGATTGACCCGGATTCCGATCGGACGGCCGTGATCCAAACAGAAATATTCTGTTACCTCAGAGAATATGGATTCCAAGATAATAGATTAGGGTTTACCAATAATTACCAATGAACAATTGTGAGTGCCTACGGGCTGAGATAAAAAAAAAAAAAATGAACAATTGTGAGCGGCTTTTAAGTATACGCCCGCCGGTCAATTAGCCTTCATTAAATTGGCCCAGAAATGAAAGCAAGCAATCTACTTAAAGGATTATTTTCAAAAAGAAAAAAAAAACGGCCCATAAGAGTGTTTTGGGCTTATAATATTCTTTTTAGTATCCGTTCAGCTGCTGTGGGCCGTAAGTAAACGAGCCGAGCTGAGTTAGACAAAGTTTGAACTCAGCTCGTGTCAGAACGATTGAGTCCGAGCTGAACACGTGCCGAGAAAACTCATTGTGCGTGAGCCACACATAGACCAAAGATTTTCATTGATTTGATGCTTCAAAGTTATACCGCAAGCCGAAAAAGAGTTTCATAGTTTGAGCTTCATCCTATCATGATGAGCACAAAGAGATATAGTGCAAGAGTTAGCAAATATTTTTATAGTAACGATCCAAGTCAGCTCGAGCCAAGCTAAGTCAAGTTTAAACTCGCTAATGACGAGTCGAGTTAGAATCAAATGAGCTAATTACGAGACTTTTCTGAACTGTTCTCGAGCGAGCCACGAGCTATGAATTTTTTTGTTTGCCCTATTTCAACAAACATGAAATTTACAATGTAAAATGAGAAATTTTCTTTTTATTTCACTAAGAAAATGTCATTTTCACACTTTAGATCTAATTTTATTCGGTTGGAACATTTTTTTTCCTTCTTTAAGTTATCATTTTTATAGTCATTTCCTCATAAAATATCTTATTTATCATGTTGGAAAAACGGTGTCTAATTGCAAGATTGAGGGATCTAGCTTCAATTTCTTTTTCTCTATTATGTTTTTTTCCCCTTTATATTATCATTAATAACAAATTCAAATCTCTTTAACTCACCTTCAGCATCTATTTTATTCTTTTGCACTCATATTTTTTTAATCTTGCCGAACACCAGCTTAGGTACTAAGGAGCGCTTCCACGGAGGGTGTTTTAATTAGAAGGAAATATATATAATGTCCATTAAAGTATGCTCTAACTGTAAATAATGGTGCGAAATTTACAAATTCTAGGGATATAAAACTAATTGTTAGTTAACAAGCTTGCTAAAGAAATGTTCTGACAACAAGATAAAATGAAAAGATACAAATAGGATACGATATCCTTATAAAAGAGGGTAGAACTAGGGTGTTCTTAAGTTCACCAAGCTCCTTGGTGAACTCAAGTCTAAAACCCATCGGATTAGCTTCAAATGACGAATCCGAACCGTTGAAACCTGCCTACCCTACGAGTGATGCGTCTACATGTAAAAAATTTATACTTTTGAATTAATTTAGGATAAAGTTAAGCGGTAAAAATTAGAAGGTTAATAAATTAATTTTAATGCATTCATTTTTTGACGTTTTTTTACCACTTGACTCTATGCAAAATTAATTTTAAAATTTAAAATTTTTGCATGTAGACGCATCACTCGTAAGGTAGACGGGTTTCAAAGGTTCGGATTCGTCATTTGAAGACAATCCGATAGGTTTTAGACTTGAGTTCACCAAGGACTTGGTGAACTCAAGAGCACCCTAGTTCTACCCGAAAGATGCATGGTTGGCAACAATTATCGTTAGAAAATCATCCAACGCTTCACGCTTGTAGTAATTAATAATTCTAACATGTTGTTATACATGATTCGTCATTGTCGTGCATTATAAAGCCGTATATATATATAGTAATTTATGTGCAGAATTCTGTACTAAAAAAAAAAAATGTGCAGAATTCACCCTTAATTTATGTGCTTCAAGATTCGTAGTAGCGCCTTGGACGAGCATTCTCATTTTTTTTTTCATTATAAAAGTATTGAATAGATTTCGCATAACTGAAAGATGAGTAATTAATTCTCAAAAACAATACAAAAGGTTCTTTTATCTAAAAAAAGCACACGACTTAGAAAGATTAATCAACAAACTACACGTTTACATCTGTTTTTATGATGCTAATTTTGCAGACGACATTCCCATGGGTCAATTTGAAATATATAGTTTAATTATCAAAACTAGAGTTCTGATCAGTACTCTTGAAAGAAATTTGATCAAATGATTTCATATTGTAGCAATCCAAGTTGTTGCCATAACTGACATCCAAGAGGTCACAGTACCGCTTGTAGAATCCGATCCGATCTGCTACTGCGCCAGTTGTATCGGACCCTTTACCACACTCAATGCCTCCGTTGATAATGTTAGTGACTACACCGTACCCTGGCAGCCGGCCGGCAGATTGGTCGGCAGCTGACGGGGTCCACTGCCCAGTCATGACAGCATGGCATGATGGTTTTGGCGATTGCGGGGTCATCCAAAACCACAGTGCAGATTTGAATGAGACAGTGGGGTTCGTGGCGACTAGGTCAGGGTTGGTGAGCAGATTTTGCCCTATTGCTTGACCACATGCACCATAGTTGTAGTTACTGGAAAATAAATCAACAAATTAGCATTTTTCATCCAGGGTATCAGATAGTTGTAGTTACTGGTAAATTAATTGGTAATTAAATAAAATGATCTGAAGGGAAAACAAATTACAAGGAGATCTGAATAGGCCCACGGCCGTAGTACTTCTGGCCTGAAGCGCACGGGTATTGCGAGTTCTGAATGCAGTAATCACCGGCATTTCCATTGTTCTCTCTAAGGTAGCAGTATCCCCATGTAAAAGGACCATCTGGTGCAGTCGCCCAACCGCCTACAAATCAGAACAACTTTCAATTCATCTCAGAGCTACTTCAACATGTCGGATCGGGTCAAGTAATGATAACACAAAATTACATGTATGTTTGAAGTATCTCGGTACTGAATTTAATCTATATACCTGTGGTTTCATGGGATGTTTGGGCCAAGAAAGCTGCAATCTCGCGCTTTCGTGTATCTGTGTCTTTTGTCGTCCCAAATTCACTGAAGGAGTTGGCAGCGGCGATAAATGCATCGTATGTGTAGAAACCCTTGCCAGGGCAAGCCGCATCATTCCTGTGTTTCATCATTTGATCAAAAAGTGATGAACTGATTATGGATGCAACACCACTGCCTCCACCTCCGCCTCCACCACCACAGTGGCTTTGGCAACCGGTACCACAGTATTCTGATGTGGACCCGCAAAAGCCGTACTGGCTACAGCACAGGTTGTTGGCGCATGTTGCGCCGCCAGCCTGTAACCCACATTGCTGTGCCTGGATGGTCAAGGACAGTGCTCCTAAGCAAAACAGGACTAAGGTAAAGAGCTTTACATTTGCTGGGATTTTTCTCATGGTTCAATTGTTGGTGCGTTGAAAGAGAGAAATAATTGTGTGGTGAGATTGGGAAAAGGAGGCTATTTATATCTGAAAAGGATTGCAAAAGATTGGCAATTGGGCCGGCGGCTTGTTTGTTTTTATTATTTTTATTATTTTTCATCAAAATATGGTAGCAGCCAAGTAGGCTCAGATTAAGAGTTTATGTAAACGAACAGGAATACTTTCTTAGTGCCAAGGAAGGCACTCAGCGGTTTCCTAATTCATAGGGAGCGTGCGCTTGGAAATAAATCTGGTGCCATTCCAAAGAATCCAATTCCAAATCCACCCATTCATTTGTTTTGAGATTAGCACATAAAATCAAGCCTGGAGAGAAGTTCAACTTTGGTTGCAATACTGCTAATTTTTATTTTTCTTTCTAATTGGAGTTCGTTGTAAGATTGTTGTAATTTTTCTTTTTTAACGGTTGTACTAAACTGATAGCCACTATCAGTGTTTCAAAAAAAAAAGAGACTAGCACATAAAAATTATCTGTTTTGGAGATCCGTGCATGAAGAGAAATGAATGGATGGATTTGGAAATGCAGGATCCCTCTGATTCTTTGGAATCACCGCAGATTATTTCCGCGTGCGCTTGCTGATCAGTGTCCCCATGATTCTAATTAGGAGTGTCAACGGCATTCTTTTATCCGTTTATTCGATCCGTACCGTATCCAATAAGACATAAATTTATCGGGTACAGGTACGGGAAATGATTTTTTTTCGTTACCTAATTGGATAATTATAAAAAATTTATATATATTATATATATTAATTGGTTTACTATACATGATCAGAAATTTTATTTATTTTAATAAAGTACTATACATGTGTGAAATGAATATATATGTTTTAATGTTTTATTTAATAAATAATAAAAATAATTATTATATTAGTATTATCTATTATTTATCCGTCATCGTTTCGTTATCCGACAACCATAAGAGATAAGGATAAGATACGTATAAGATAATTTATAGCAGATAAATGTAAGGTAAGAATAAGAACAATTTGTAACGGGTACGGATATGAAAATACTTCCACCCGACTCTTACCATACCCGTTGACACTCATAATCCCAACCGGTCCTATATATATTTTTAACATTTCCCATAAATTTTTCAGTTGCTTTGTTTCTCTTTTTTTTTTTTTTTTCTAGTTCTCTTTTTGGGATAGTGCTGTAGAGAACTCTCAAGCAACGAAACAGTAGGGCTATAACATAACAGGACCCGATTTGTTCGTTTCTATAGCATAAAAAGGGATTTAATTCCTAACATTAAAATTACGATAAGAGCTGTGGCTTTGTGGGTTCGAACTTCGAACTAAGAGTTTTTTTTATAGATATTAAATAAAAGTTAAAAATTAGATTTCATCTTTTTATGTTAAAAAAAAAATTTTAATTATGAAATTTAGAATCTAACAATGCAGAGAGAGGTGGTTCATTAAAGGTATATGTTTTTGTTCCCTTGCGATGGAGTGAGGTGAATTCGTATCCTCTGCGTTAACTCAAAAGAGAATCTTTTGAGTTAATAAATTTTGATCATTCGATCTATCTTAATATTCGTGCGGACTAGATCCGCATAGGGGCGGATTCAGAATTTTGGTTAGGAATAGGCACAAAATACTAATAAGAGTGCAATTTTTTTTTTACTATGTAATCTCATGAGCTAGAGTACAAAATGCAAATTTTCTGGGTCAGGGTTGGGCACGATTTTGAGCCAAGGATAGGCACAGTCTAAAAAATACACTAGGCTTAAATTTTTTTTCAAATCCAGGGGTAGGCAAGTACACTTGGGCCTATGTGGATCCGCCAATGGATCCGCACGAATATTGAAAATCCTCCTAAGTTATAGTCAGAAGCCGGATTAGCTCCGTTTAAAATCAGACGGTTCAGATTCATTAACTCAAAAGATTTCTTTTTGAGTTAATGAAGAGGATATGCGTTCGGAGTGAGGTAGCTCCAACGGGCATGAATTCAGATCTTCCTCGGTACCGTAATAGAGAATCTTTTACAATTACTTGATCTGGACCGTTCTTTTTAACTTGGCACGAATCTCAAAGCCCAATAATACTGGCCCCCTCCGTCAGCCCGAATCCCAAAGCGGTTGGGAGTTAATCTCAAATCATAAGGTAAAGGAATCTTTTACAGTAATGGAGAGGATACTTGTCCCAACGGGCATACCTCAATATTTTAAAGGAAATCGGGGCAACTCGAGGAACATCGAATCAAATACATAATCAGATCAGTAATTTGATCTGTATTAATACTTTAGTCTCTGCGAAAATTTCAAGAAAAAAAATAACATTAAAATTTGTACAGATCGAGTACATACGAATTTTGATGTGAATCGAATAGTTCCAATCAAATATCAAACCCAGTTTAGTCCGATATCCATGAAACCGTTTCCTCTCTTTCTTTAAGTCGTAGCTTTCAAGATCCGTACAAATTAACACTAAAATATGGCAAAACTTATTTTTAATCCTCTCTCACTTGCTTTGGTGGGTTGCCTCGACAAAGAGTTCCAGATTTGTTCCCTTGTTTCTCTTATCGTCATCTTGTCACATGACATCTTAACTACTTAATTATTAAACTCTGCATGCATGCATGTGTCGCCAGATATCCACAAAGAGTGTGCCTGATCTTATCCAATTTTTAACTCTTCGAATCTTGCTAGCTAGCCTACGGGCCTTTCCTCAAAAAAAAAAAAAAAAAAAAGAATCTTGCTAGCTAGTTGCTAGATATATAGATATTATATACTTGAGATCTATCGTACAATTAGTTCTTTTCGAGCAATACTATATAGCTGGATATGCATAATGATGCATTGATGCCTAATTAAAAGATTTGTTATTTATTATTTATTTAAGAAAGTGGGGGGTGAATTTACCGATTTTATTAGAAACACACGGAATTTAAAATCTACAAATAACTCCAAATAGGGGTGTTCATTGGGTCCGGTTTATTTGGTTTTCAACTGAACTGAAAAAAGTTTGGATTAAATAGATCGGTTCGGTTGAATTTTTGAATTACTTCGATTTTTTATATTTGGTTAGATTTAGATTTTTCAAAATTGAAAAGACTGAACCAACCAATGTACAATGTCAACAACTTAAATATATTTGGTTCGGTTTTTTATATTTGAATTATTTTGGGTTTTTATAGTTGGTTCGATTTTTTGTATGGAATAATGCGTGTAATGTCAACAAATTATATATATAATTCATATTTATTTTTATGATTATTAAATGTATTTGTATATATATTGAATTTTGACCTTTTAACATTTAATTGCTTTTATTTTGATTCAACGAAACAAACTGAAATTACTTTGGTTATTTTGGTTAGAGTGAGGCTATGGTGCTATGCATAGCACGGATTGGTCCGTGCTACGGCTCAATATTTGAGTTTTCAAAATTCTAACGGTCGATTCAAACCGTTCAACATGATTATAAAATGAATATGTACTTGCAAACCAAATTTTACATTTTTTTGAATTTTTTTATTATTATTTTCAGATAGGTAGAAAATCACTGTTTTTGGATGGTCCAGAATTTTCAGATCAAGTGATTTTCTACCTATCTAAAAAAATAGTAAAAAAATTTGAAAAATGTTAAATTTGGTTTGCAAGTACATATTCATTTTATAATCATGTTGAACGGTTCGGATCGACCGTTAAAATTTTGAAAACTCAAATATTGAGCCGTAGCACGGACCAAACCGTGCTATGCATAGTACCGTTGCCTCACTCTTTTGGTTGTGTTGTTATTCGGTTGACAAGTTCAATTCAGCTGGTTCAGTTATATTTTTGAAAACCGAACAAAGTTTTAATTTGACTATTTAATTTGATTTAACCAAACTGATCCAATAAACACCTCTAACTTCAAACAACTGGAGTTAAGTCAGATTATTACAAATCAGACTAAAAACTATAAAAGTTCAAAATACCTAGCTAGCGAGTAACTAGCTACCTATATTGCAACAAAATGAAGATAGTACCGAATCAAAACGATATATACTTGAGTACATAACAAAAGAAGAGGCAAGTTTTTTTAGCAACAACAATAACAGAGCAAAATTAGCTAAGAATCAAGCAATCCTGTTCCAAACATATGGATTGGATCTTGGGCCTCCAGCTACAGCTCTTCCTCTGCTTTTCTTTGATTCAAATTTCACCACCACACAGACAATTGAAAGTTCTCATCGCGGGTTGCACATTAATTAACGACTTTAATTATGCAAGTAATTTGGATTTTCCACGAGAGTCTTAAAGAGATACCCATACCTCACATTACAACCATACACACCTGTTACGAAAGAATTAATTAAGCAGGTAAAACACATGTTATGTTTTTTGTTATATAAACACAAATTAAAAAGAGGAGAAATAGTACACTTGAAAGGAAAGAAAATGAACAATCAACTGATTAAATTTGTTTATCAACTAGGATTCAGTGGCTCTTTTTTTTTTTCAAAAACAGAATTCAAAATTTGTTCAACCCAAAGGTTAAGTATTGGATACATGATCGTAGAATATGTTTTACTGAAAACAAATATATCCACTAATCATGATAACCAATTGAAAGGTTATTAAAATTTAAAAAGTAAAAGTAAAAAGTATATTCTCTATAAATTAGATAGCTTATATATTATCAAATTTGTTACAATAAATATTCTATAACTAACAATATAATTTTACCGCCATTTAATTGGTAACGAAATAAATTTAAAATTAAACAAAATTTTATGGGCAACTAGCCAGACTAAAATTTTATCGACATTTAAACAGCAAAAAAATAATTTTCAAATTACATTAAATTTCCTATACAACTTATTTAAAAGAAACATAACTCTGTTTTTGAAACCATACAGGTGCCCCAACACCCTCGTTTAAAGATATAAAAGTACCTTCGGGCAAGCGGAGATCACTAGAGGGCAAATATCCTCCCCGGTACCATAAAAGATTCCCTTCACTTTACGGTTTGAGATTAACTCCCAGCCGCTTTGGGATTCGAGTTGACGGAGGGGGCAGTATTATTGGGCTTTGAGATTCATACCAAGTTAAAAAGAACGGTCTAGATCAAGTAATTGTAAAAGATTCTCTATTACGATACCGGAGTGATCTGAATTCGATCACTAGAAGAATGAAGAACGTTGGAACTAGTGACACTTACACTGTTCATGTAGTGAAGCAAAGCGATGTTTCGGTGAAAGTGAAGGTTGTGTTCAACGTTCAAATTAGTTTCCGAGGAAGAAATTATGTGTTTCATGCATTAGTTAGATATAATGAGAAATATTTTATGAGAAGTTATTAGTGCTGCACAAAAAGTTCGTAATTCGTAGTTCGTTCATTACTATTTGAGTTTGTTGACTCGTTAAATTCGTGAATTAAGTTTGAGTATATCCCAACTCGCTCATTACCAACTCGAGTTACATGAAATTAGATCACATAAGATTCCAACCAGACCCAAATACCTAGCTCAGTAGTCACGGACTAAGTACTCTCTCTCTCTCACAAGCTCAGTACTCTCTTTCTCTCTCACAGACTACGAGTTATCAAACGAGTTACGAGTCAATTCGAGTTGGTAACGAGTTGATCATGCATGCCACTACAAGAATATGTGACTATCTGCGAGGATAAAAATACATAACAATGTAGATATTCTCGTTGGTAATGACAATACTCTCAAAAATAACAATTTATGTCGACTTACCCTCAGTGATGTGTGTTTTTGTGATCAGGCTAATAAAATTTATAACCCGGTTTTTCTATCGAGTTAGATTACAAACGCATAATCCTATCAAGTAGTATATCGAGTGTCGATCTGTAGGGAATAAGATTTAAAGGTCTTGAGTGATTAAATCATAATCTTTCAAAAAGGTAGACAAAATCTGAAATTCAAGAGTTGTTGTTTTTTATCTTTGTATTTGGTAAAAATTAAAAGTAAATAAAATAAATAAGATAGAGATGTGAATTCCTAGGGTTTTGACATACCGTTGTTACTTCAATCCGCTTTGGTTTCTACTTTATTTGATGTTGGTTTTGAGATGTTGTATGAGGGTTTTTAATCCAATTTAGTGACTGCCGCATTCGTCTAACAATCACCCTACCAACCAAGAGATCCCGTTAAGGATTGTCTCGGTTAGTGCAAGGAGATCTGTGATTAGCTCAAAAGAATTCATACTTCACTTACTAGGTACGTCGCCCTACTATCTTGTTTTTATTGAGTGTTCTCATGGTAAGACACAACAATGCGACATTCGTTTGCGAATGTCGAGACACCCATGTATACTTTTGTTGATCCAATTAATGGTATCTTCAGCTAAGTTTCCACCACTAATCTAGTATTTTTATTCTCTCTTATCCCAATCTGATTAGCCCAATGGTGACTAACTTCCATGTGTGGTCATCACATGATGGTCTAGACTGATAAATAAAATCAAGTAAGATCGAACATAAAGTGCAAAAGCAATCGAAAAACAAAAGACTAAACAATAATCAAATAAAAATATATATCAAAGCATCATGAGTAACAAGGTTTATTGCCAACCCTAAGAATCTAAACTTCACCGCTGAACGGTATGCTTACAAAGAGATAAGGAAAAGATGCAACCATACACAAAGTACCATCCTACTTAGTCTCTACACGCTCTTTTCTTCTCACTTAAAAACACCAAAGATACAAAGATAGATTGTTCTGTTCAGTTCAGGGGTATTTTATAGGAGTGAAGAGGCGTCTGGAGAGGAGTGGAGTCAAAGTTATCTGATCTAGGTACAACTGTCAAAAAAATCCAAAGGGCGCCTCGGGCACGGTCCGTATTAGCTAATACGGACCGTACTCCTCCTGTGTAGAAGTTAGCGTTCCAGGAGTTAATGTGTATTTAGCCTTTGTAGGTTAGTACTGGGGCTCTAGTCCATATTGGCTGATTCGGTCTGTACCAGAGCCTTAGTCTGTGAGCTGCGCCTTTCCGATCGATCCGATTCTTGTTCCAAATGATGTAAAATAGCCCCAAAACATGATTCCTGCATTAAAATATAAAAGACAAAACTTAAACAAAAATTCTACATAATTCACTACCAAAATGAGCTAGATCACTCAGCAATAATAACTTTTTACTCTCACATATTCACTGATTTTTTAACTTCCGCTATAGTCATTTTTATCATTATAAAAATTAAATCAATACATACTCCACTCTGCTCTAACTCTCACCTTGCTACTAGATACAAATTAAAAATTACTTTATTTAATTATACATAATGTAATAACATTTGCACATACAAAAATAAATAAATATAATAATAATAAAATACCAAAAATACTACAATTCCCGTACAAAGGAAAATTAATGATACAAAAACTACTAGTATCCAAATAATAATTAGCACATTATTTTAAAAGTAAACACAAATTCATCATTATTCAATTTCAATATACATATCAAATAATTGTAGATAACAAAATAATACTCTTGTTACATGACATCTGAATTGATTATACATGAGTCATCTCAATCAAAGAAATTAATTTTCAAGATAGTTTCTCTCATACAAACTAACTCTACTTGTAATTTTTTAATCAAGAGAATATGTTATTTCTCTAAAATTGTCATAATCTTGAGTCTCGAACCAATCGGATTATCTTCCAAATACCTATTGAAAACCCGTCCAATAATACTCTGTAATTGAACTGCCACACAACAACAAACCATATAAAATACGGGTTAAGAAGGCAACTCATGTTAAAATCCGCAATTGAGAATAATAATGAAAGAAAATACACCTATTATGAATCACAAATTGTCAATAACATAAACTATCATGACAATTAAAAATAAAATAAAACGCAAACATGTTTATTTTATATGGTTGTCTCCAATATCTTAATAATAATTATATTGTTTGATAAGTATAAGAAATGGATATACCATCTCTAGCTCACTGAAATTTCTGGTAAGTTTTTTTGTTTGCAATTTCTAGTAAATATACTACTATGCGTCTTTCAACACAATTATATTAGAAAATATACTCACTCCAAGTTAACAAGTTTTACATGAATAGAATCACACATAACCATAAGAAATGATCACTAACATTAAAGGAAGCTGATATGAGTACTCGCAGTTGAGTACCCGCATTGTACCCGCACCTAACTGTCATAACTGTTTTTGGGGACCGCAACCTTTCCAAAATTGTAATTTTGTTTTACAAGTATTAATAGTAACATTGTGAAGTATTTATACCTATACAAAACAAGTATTTATATCTATACAATGAACTACATATATGATATATGAATTGAGACCACAACCAAAACCAAAAAGTATTTATACCGTACCTGCACCTTTTTATAACTGTCAGACTGCATTGGGGACCACAACCAAAAAGTCACGTGGATCACACCACCAGTGCTACATTCATTGATTAAATTAATTCACATACAAAATAGAAAGTATTTATACCTAAATTATCAAGTATTCATATATAATTCATCAAGTATTCATACCTAAGATATCAAGTATTTAAAAAAAAACTAGACACAATACATACTCATCTTTTACACGTTTTTCAAGGTGGTTTTTTTTTTCTCCGTTCAATCTAACCAATTTTTGGGACGATCTATGAGGAATTTTACAAATTTAAAACCAGGAACGTGTTCTACACAATTTTCTCTTTCAAATGAGATCCATGATGACATACTTTTACACGTTTTTCAAAGTATCAAATATACAAATATGGAAAGTATTCATACAAAATGGAAAGTATTCATACCTAAGATATCAAATATTCATATATAATTCATCAAGTATTTATACTTAAGATATCAAGTATTTAACGAAAAAAACTGGACTCATCTCTTACACGTTTTTCAAGGTGGTTTAATGATTGACAAAGTTAGGTATACCGTTATGAAAGTTAATTGGAAAAGAATCAACTGCGGGTACGATGCGGGTACTCAACTGCGGGTACCAAAATAATTATTCAACATTTAAAACTTATAACCTAAAGTATAAAGTACAAATGTTATGACTTAATTCATAATAGTATTCTAGTCGGATATGGATATATAACAAATTAATTAATAGTTGCTTGTGGTGTTGCTGTACGATACTACGATCACTTAATAATATGTACATACTGCGTAAATAGTCAGCTCGCCGAAATTTGTTATTTTTTAGTACAAATAATTCATAGACTTTCCATTCATACATGGTACTGTACATACAAAACGTATGATAATAGTAAAAAGAATCGTCACAATAATAAAAGTCCCAACAGGGGCGGAGCCAGACTTTCAAGTTATGGGGGTCAAAAATATGAATAGGAGTCAGTCATATAAAATTTTCATACTACAAATGGGGGTCAATATTACCGTATCTATAGCATTTTATCGAGTATAGAAAATAGTGTATAAGTAAAAAAAAATTCAAAATTAATGGGGGACAATTGACCCTCATTCCTTCAATGTAGCTCTGCCCCTGAGTCCCAATAATAATAGAAGCATAGAGACTTCGCATGAGAAATAAAAAAGTGGCGAAGTGGAGTGGGTTGAGTCCACATCGACAATAATATTACGTAGGTTTCAAGTGATGAAGGAGAAGAATTAGAGCCAACTCAAGAGTAGAAGAAATGTAAGCGGAAATAATAAAGATGTCATACGTTTTGTTTTCAATAAATGCTTCTGTTTTGTTGTTTATTAGAAATAATTGATATATTGAACGGATATGACAACACGTGAGACTAGAGCTATGTCTTTGTTGTTTGTTAGACTTGTTTTGAATTGAATAAATTAATAAAGTTGTGACATATTATGTGTTGTTATTGATAATGTATGTGATACATATACTGTCTTATTGATAATGTAGAAGTATGTAACAGGTTATCTCAGATGTTAACAGTTTGCACATTTTGTATGTATTCCTTTCGAAACCACTAAAAATCATTTTGTCAATATTCCTTTCGAAACCATTTTGTGAATATTTCTTTCGAAACCACTAAAAATTTCATCATTTTTTTTTATCTTTACGAGAATTTAAATTAATATAGGGGAAAACGCTTTATCTTTTGCAGTTATGAACAAAGATTTGTGAAGATGAAAAACTTAAATTGTAGAGCCGACATTTTTATTAATATCTAACATAAAATATAAAATATACTCAGGAAACCTGGGTATTTTTAAAAATGCCCAAACCGGCCATTTTTTGGCCGGTTGGATTAAAAATTCAAACGGCCAAAAAATGGTCGGTAAGGTTTTTTTTTTAATATTTGTTAGATTCTTTTGAATTACGCTAAAATACGCTAAATTACACTAAATTAAGCTAAATTATGTTAAATTACGTTAACTTATGCTAATTATACTAAATTATACTAAATATGCTACATTACGCTAAATTATGTTAAATTAAGCTAAAATACGATAAATTACGCTAAATTATGCTAATTACGCTAAATTACGCAAATTATGCTAAATTACGCAAATTATGCTAAATTACGCTAATTACGCTAAATTACATTAATTAACCTAATTACATCAAATTAAGCTAAATTATTCAAATTATGCTAATTACGCTAAATTATATTAAATTATGTAAAATTACGCTAATTACGCTACTAAATTGGCAATTTTCTTTTATTTTTAAGTCATTTTGTACCATCTTTAGGGCTGAAAACGGAGCGGATTCGGAGCGGATAATGCTAATACCATATCCCCTTCCACATTTCAATGAGCGGATACGAATACGGATACGGATAGTAAACGGATATCAAAATGAAAAATCAAATCCACCTTAAACGGATACGGATACGGAGCGGATAATCGACGAATACGGATTCGAATACTGATACAAAACGAATAATTATCGGATAATTGAGTTATATTTACCACCTTTTAGCTTGCTGCTCCATTTTGATTAAGATTGTTGCTGCTCCATTTTAATTAATTTATACAACAGGTGTTGCTACGTACTAAATTTTGAGTTGGATGCTTTTTTAAGGAAATTCAAGAATCTAAGTTTATATAATATAGCAGAGCAGCGCAGCTCGCTAATCAATACAGAAATTATGTAATTTTTCAACAATTTAATTTCATTCAACCCCGATCAGTTCCCCCTAATTTCAATTAGCAAACGGTAGACAAGAGAGTACGCAATAGAGTACCAATTTACCTGGAATTTGCTCCATTTCACTATGTTTTGAGCGATAGGGTATCAGCGAAGCGGAGAGACGCGCGAGCGGGTTTTGAGACAGGCAAAGCCCCTTCTTTTTCCCACTAATTTCAGCACCTCGGCCAAGTGAAACCCTTCTTTTTATGAAAGAGGAAGTGTACAGGAGGAGAGGAGAGGAGAGGCAAACCTAAGAAAGTGTAATTGGTGCTTGGACGGGAGAGAAGAACGATGGGACAGGTAAGGCACGGAAGAGAAAGGGTGAAAAAAGAACGGGATTAAAGAAAGAAGAGTTGGAATTAGAAGGTCCGGATCAGAATTCAACGATATATCCCACAACAGTAGAGTAAATAAATCCAGCGCCAATATATACTGAGCTTTTCCACATCACCTAAAATGAATCGGATACATGCGGATATCCGTTCCGTTTAGGATTTGTGGATTTTATCCGAATTCGTATCCGGAACAATTATGCATACACAGTAATTATCCGAATTCGTATCCGGAATTATCCGGATCCGTTTAATCCGGATACGGATATTGCTCGGATTCGGAGCGGATTCGAAACGGATTATCCGGCTCCGTTTTCAGCCCTAACCATCTTTCATAAATCATAAAAAATAGTAAAAAAAATTGCAAAAATAGTAAAAATTGGTATTCTACAAGTTCATTATATAACCAATTTACTGAGCTACTTGGATCGAAAATTAGAAATAAAAAACTTAATCGAAAACTTCAACTCAAATTTTGAGGCACTTTTCCTTTGTTGTTTGGCAATTCTGAATTTTGAAAAACAGCGTAGCAGTCACCGACGCATGCATCTTTTCACAAGGTTTTTGAAAAGTGGTCATTTAGCTTTGAAATAACTCAAATAATATTTATTTATTTACTTATTCTTAATGAATTTTGGATTCGGATTGTATCAGATTTAGCGTAATTTAACGGAATTTATCGTATTTTAACGTAATTTAACATAATTTAACATAATGTAGCGTATTTTAGTGTAATTATGCTAATTATACATCAAAAGAAGTAATCTAATAAATATTTAAAAAAAAAATGGAAAAATGGAAAACAGTTTGGAGAGCGTATTCTTTCCCTGATCCCTTATCTAAAAGAGTTTAGTTACAGTTTGGAGAAGCGATCAGGGAAGGAATGGAAAACAGCCGTAAAAGTAAAAAAGGTGGAGACGCGGGGAATCGAACCCCGTGCCTCTCGCATGCGAAGCGAGCGCTCTACCATATGAGCTACGTCCCCTAGCACATATTCACCAAACATTTTATTAATTACTATATTCTATTGATTGACCAGCCTGCCTTTCGTCGCAGTATAATGGGCCCATGTCTGGAACAAGTTGTTGACACGGTGGCACATGCGAAGCCCACAACAATACAACAATCGATAAGGCCTTATACGTAAAATCTAATTTGCAGGAATTTTTATGATTCAATAAGCTTACTAAAATCTAATAATAATTAGAATAATTATTTGAAATCCCCATACCTATTTAGAGAAATTATATTAAATGGTCCCCATTAACTATTATCTAAAAAAATATTATATGGTCCTCATTAATTATTATTCTAAAATCCCTGCAGTATCATTCCTCTATGGTCCTCCCTTTTCTAGTCTCCGCACTCGTTTCCGCGTCAATTTTTATAGATATAAATACTTGAAAAACAAGATATTAAGACTTTGATGCATAATTTGTTATGATCATCATTTTTTAGTCCTCCAATTGTCCCCGCGTCAAACTTCCTCTAATGAAGTAGTAGTGAACCCGTATCACCGCATCAACCTTACCACATAAGTATAAATACTTCAGTGCATAGATATAAATATTTACAGTGCTTGATATTAATACTTCCAGACGTCATCTAGTGTCATATGTAAAAAATACTTGCAAGTATAGGTATAAATACTTGCACAACGAGGTATAAATACTTGTGTGACTACAAGCCTGAAAGTACATCATCATAGATCTCATTTGAAAGAGAAAATTGTGTAGAAGTCGTTCGCGGTTTTAGATTCGCAAAATTCCTCACCAGATCGTCAAAAATATGGACGAGATTGAACGAAGAAAAAAATCAACCTCTAAAAACGTGTATGGTCCCCCATATAGTTTGAGTGCCCCCCTCCCCCTATAGGTATGTATGGTGTGGGTACTTTAAAAGATTTGGTTGGAGAGACAGTTATTTACGTAAAAATTGTTCACCTCATAGATATAAATATTTTTTTTTCTTACATGACACGTAGGCCTACGTTCAGATATCCTATCAAACTTCTTGTATCTCAAAAACAGGTTGTGAATGCCCTCGTCTCCCATCCATACACCATATGATCATGGTGAAAAAAAAGAACAGTTCAAAACAGATAACCTGAAGGGATACAGTTCTGATTAAATCTCAGCCGGACCAAAAGAATTCGGTGCCGCTTTAAACATAGGTCTCTCGCTTTAAGATTTGTGCTAAAGTTAAAATATCGATCTGATTTTCTCTATTGTACCTCAGGTAATCTGAGAGGATACGCAAGGGAAGATCCAGGATTTCCGTTAGAGAGCTAGAGACAAGAAAATAATGAATCGAGTTTGAATAATTAATCGGGTTCAAATTCATTAGCTAATCAGGTACTAGATAAAAAAAAATACTCTAATTTCTAATTTCTAATTATCTTACTTCTAATTCTAATTACTAATTACTAATTAGGATTTAAAAATGTATTATAGTTTTAACTCTAAATTTAACATTAATTACAAACCAAAAATTCAGAGAAGAACAAATAAAATTCTAGAGAGACAAAATCGATCCGAATCTATAAATTTATATAAAATTTGAAATTCAGAGAGAAACAATTGATCCCTCCGGATTAGACTAGGAGAAGAATTCGGATCCAATGAAGTAACCAAATCTTTGGGTTTTTGATCGAGACCGTTCGATTCGAATCTGTGAAAATCCATCTCCGAAGTGAGCACACACATTCCGATAATGAATTCGAATGTCGAGACAATCTCGAGTGATAAATTCGAATCGGACGGTCTCAATCCAAAACTCAAAGATTGAGTTACTTTGGGGGATCCAGACCCGTCCGCCTCTGGGGATACGGGCTCGAGTATATTAGTTTGTTTTTATTTGGATCATCCAACATAATTGGAAGAGGTCTAAGGAGGATGAAGATCGCTCGATCAGACGAACAAGGGGGAAAATGTCAAGATCGATCCTCTCTAATCAAGAAGTCGATCCAGTGGACCTCAACAGCTTTGGGTACCCATTGGTGAAATCTCGTAATTAGAGTCGGAACACATCTTGCACAGGAGAGCAGCTTGGGTCCGATGGGCTCTCTGACCGTCCGATACGCTTCAAGATTCGTGCGCACGTAAATTAAAGCAGATGTGAAAATTCTGGTGTGAATCTTAAAGCATATCGGACGGTTAGAGAGTCAATCAAACCTACTTTGGGTCCGATGCTGCTCTCCTTGCACAGGAACTTAGAAGATTTACTGATTGTATCTGATTCACTGAGTTTGGAATACAGTAAAACTCGCAAAAGAGTTCATGAATTTAAGTTATAAATATAATGTTTAGTATTATATAATAAAAAAATTAGTAGGTAGAACAAGCGCTTGCACAAATTAGTGTATTTATATAAATAATTTTTTAGTTACTAGAATATTCATTTTTGCTTATGAAAAATGGAAGTATTCATTATAAACAATTTATCTTTTATAAAAAATTTGCTAGTCATCTGCGTTTTCTATCTATTTTTTCATACTTCTTAATTAAAGAAGTATGATATGCATAATGTATCTAATCTAATTATTAGATGTCTAAAATGCAAATTATTTTATATGTTGCTAATAGGTTTTAATCTTATAAATATAATTATATAGAATAAGTACTCTCTCATATAATTATACGTGATTATGTCAAATTCTAGGAATCTAGATGACTCTCTTTCCAATCTGTACAGATAAGGGTGCCTTGCTGGTGCCGCCAAGCAATTCGTTTGGAACGGATGACGACTGGACAAATTAAACGGAGAGAATTTTTTTATTCAGTTCATGACATTCACGGTCACCACTCACCCGTCACCCGCGCCGCACACCTTTTGATCGCTGTCCTTCCTCTCCAGTCCCTGTTTATGGCTTCCTCTCTCTCCACCAGCGCCGCCACCTCCTCCATCTCCACTCCTTCCGTCCGCCGCTTCACTCCTCCCATACGCACCCCCATATTCTTCTCCAAATACTCCAAACCCTCTTTCTCACTCCAGGCCGCCAGCCCTGCCACCACCACAACCACTTTAACTGCTCCACCTCAGCGCCAGATTCGCAATCTTTCTCCAACCGATCCCCGGAAAGGTGCTGATATACTGGTCGAGGCGCTTGAGAGAGAAGGTGCGACCGATGTTTTTGCGTACCCAGGCGGGGCCTCCATGGAAATCCACCAAGCCCTGACGAGGTCTCCTGTTATAGAGAATCACCTATTGAGGCATGAACAGGGAGAGTCGTTCGCTGCCTCGGGATACGCGCGCTCCACTGGTAAGGCTGGCATATGCGTGGCTACATCGGGGCCGGGGGCAACAAATCTTGTTTCAGCTCTTGCAGATGCATTACTTGATTCAGTGCCTATGGTGGCAATTACTGGACAGGTCTTATTGCCTCTATCTCCTTTTGTTTTGTTTCTGTGAACCAAAAAATTGGTCGTTTTAATTAAGCCTTTGTTTTTATTTTTTTTAATTTTAACTGATTATTTTGGTAGTATGAATCCTTTAAAAAGTCAAATTCAGAATGCACTTCGGGATATGTTTGTCTCTAAAAATTTACAAGCTTTGCTGGCCATTTTTCTTTATCTGACTTCACTATTTGAACATACCAGCATCCGTTTTTATGGGAAAAAAATCCGAGTTTAATCTGAGAATTTTTTTTTTAATTTAGTTTAATTCCTCCATGTAAAAACACCAAATCACATTAGCTAAAGAATATTAACTAAACAGAAAGTATTATATGGCATTAAGAAATAATTGTAACAATATGTGGTTAGAAAAAGAAGGGTGATATGGACCATAATAGATACCCAAGGCATCGCCAAAATTATGTCAGATAAATCTAAGGTATAAAGCACCTTGTTGACAGAAAAATGCTGCATATATTAGTTTATCAGAAAATATTTAGATCAAAAGATGAATCAGTCAATAGAAAGAAGTTATACTATTATTAATAAGTATTTAGATCAAAAGATGAATCAGTCAATGGAAAGAAGTTATACTATTATCAAAAGATAAATCTAAGGTATAAAGCACCTTGTTGATAGCTTGGACATTATTGTCTTCCAGATAGTTTTTCTTGAAACTTGATTATATTATTATTGATAAGTCCAATTTCTATGATTCTGTTACAGGTCCCTCGTCGCATGATTGGCACTGACGCCTTCCAAGAAACCCCAATTGTTGAAGTGACTCGTTCCATAACAAAACATAACTATCTTGTACTAGACGTAGATGACATACCTCGCATCATCAAAGAGGCCTTTTTCCTGGCCACTTCAGGCCGGCCGGGTCCTGTTTTGGTTGACATCCCAAAGGACATTCAACAACAGCTGGCTGTCCCAGTGTGGGACCCACCAATGCGCCTTCCAGGGTACACCTCTCGCCTCCCGAAGGAACCTGCACATCACCTGCTTGATCAAATAATCCGTCTTGTTTCTGAATCAAAGCGCCCGGTCTTGTACGTTGGAGGTGGATGTGCCAACTCGGGCACAGAATTGAAACGATTTGTGGATCTAACAGGTATACCTGTTACTACCACCTTGATGGGTCTTGGTAATTACCCGAGCAATGATGAGCTGTCTCTGCGCATGTTGGGTATGCATGGCACTGTATATGCAAATTATGCAGTAGACAAAGCAGATCTTTTGTTGGCCTTTGGGGTGAGGTTTGATGATCGCGTTACTGGAAAGCTCGAGACATTTGCTAGTCGCTCCAAAATTGTGCACATAGATATCGACCCAGCTGAAATTGGTAAGAATAAACAACCACACGTGTCGATCTGCGCAGATGTCAAATCTGCTTTGCAAGGCATGAATGAAATCGTGGAGTCAACTAAGCTGCACCGCAAACTGGATTTCTCTAGCTGGAGAGGTGAACTGGATGAGCAAAAGAAAGCATACCCTTTAAGCTACAATACTTTTGGAGAGGAGATCCCGCCTCAGTACGCCATCCAGGTGCTTAATGAATTGACCAAGGGAGAAGCGATTATAAGCACAGGTGTGGGTCAGCACCAAATGTGGGCCGCACAGTATTACAACTATAAGAGACCTCGTCAGTGGCTTTCAAGTGCGGGTTTGGGTGCAATGGGTTTCGGGTTACCTGCAGCTGCTGGGGCTGCGGTTGGCAACCCGGGTGTTACTGTGGTGGACATAGACGGTGATGGTTCCTTTCTCATGAACATCCAAGAGCTTGCCATGATAAAGATCGAGAACCTACCCGTTAAGGCCATGGTATTGAACAACCAACACTTGGGCATGGTGGTACAATGGGAGGATCGGTTTTACAAGGCCAACCGGGCGCACACCTACTTAGGCAATCCGGCTAATGAGGAGCAGATATATCCTGATTTCGTCAAGATAGCTGAGGGTTTCGGTGTACCTGCGGCACGGGTTACAAGGAAGAGTGAGGTGCGGGAAGCCATAAGGAAAATGTTGGATACACCAGGTCCTTACCTGCTGGATGTGGTTGTGCCACACCAAGAGCATGTCTTGCCGATGATACCGAGTGGAGGGGCATTCAAGGATATGATCCTTGATGGAGATGGCCGGACTGTGTATTAGACGCTTCAAATTTAGGGTTTTTCCTCAGGTGTTGTTTATTTTCTCCTTAGATGATAAGTTAAATTAGCTAGAATTTCGTGGAACGTTTGATGGTAGTGTTTTCATTGTTTGATCCTTGTCTTCAGAATAATTATATGTTGCGGCTATGTAATGTGCTAATGTATTGTGTGATGTTTATGTGATAGAGGTAATACTTGATACTTGGTAGTCAACATTGGAATTTTAATTGTTGATCTGAATTCAGATTTGATTGTGTTAATAGTTACCGTCTAAACGCAACTTAACTCGAGAATTGAGTGTTTTATGGGAGAAACAGTGCAAATGGAAAAACTGCTTGAGAAATGAAGCTATCTCAAGCAAACAAGAAGATTCTTATCAAATGGGTCTAATAAGAATCTTTAGCGAGTGTGCTAGACTCGGGAATGTAACAGCGAGTGTGCTAGACTGTCTCTTTAGCTTTTCATGCTCCTACCAGAGCTGTTGTTTTTGGTGTACCTATTGATTGTAATTTCTCCTTTTACAATTTGCCCATTTCTGTGATTATAAAACCTTTGGAGCTATGAGAGAGTAGAAAATTGAGAGCAATAAGTTAAAGGATACTAATTTTCAGTACATGTACATTAACTATATTGATATTTTTCTTTTAAATGAATCTAATTGTTTGCTTGATTTTCAAACAAAGGCCGCCTAGTGGTTGAAGTATTACTAGTAGTGGTGATATTATTCCAGCTTACAAGGAAGAGTTATAAACCCCCAAAGAGGTCTCTGACACGAAAGGTCTTATTTTTTATTTTTACAGTGTCTACTTTTTATTTTTAGTGAAAAATAGTTGAATATTGTGTTTTCTTGTGCTGTGTTAATAGTAAAGTGCTGCTGCTGAAATATAAAAACAGGAAATAGATGAGCTATGTGATCACGGTGAGAAGAATCTATTTTTAATGGAAAGGAGGTGCTGAACTTTGCATCTGCAAATCATCTCGGTCTCATTGGAAATGAGAAGATCACTGTGAGAAGAATCTATTTTTAACCAACCTTTTCTCTTTCCCTCATTTTAAATGTAATTCATGTACTAAACTCATAACACGTCAAATTAGGATTCCTGTGTTGGTCCTGGAATAATATGGTGTTGGTTCTTGCGCCTCTTGGATTTTATGTGACCATTGGTGAGACTTCTTTTCTTGTTTTATTGTGATGCTCTCTCTCTTAGCATGTACATTTTTCAGAATTGTTCACCATTTCACACAATGTTTGGTTACTAGGAGGGAAATTGAAAGGTTAGATGTAAGTTAAAGGAAAGCAATGGGAGGTTATGTTGATTGTTGATTTTTTTTTCTTTTCTATATCTGTGCCCTAGTACGGAGTTACAATACGCTTTTCAGGTTTTTTTTTTTTTTCATTTTCTCAAATTCTTTCATTTAACTCTGGTTAATTGTTTAGTGCCTATGAGCTTGCTTTTGTGTGGTTTCACTTGGTTTAAACTTCTGCTTTTCAATGGAGGAAAGCAATAGAACTAAAGCTTCTTGCGATGCCTTTTCTTGCTCTTGTTAGAGAAATAGTTCAAAAGGTTACAGTTATGTGCTACTTCTATTTAGGTTCAATCAAAGGCTGAGAAGATAATATATGACATGATTGATGTGTTGAGAGAAGGCAATATGAGGTCCAGATCTCTCACCTTTAACCTAGATTGCCTGAATTTAGATATGATTCTATTATGTTGTTTGTGACAAGTCTGATATTTCTTAAATTTAGAAACTATGAACGTGACTGTAGACCTGAGACCCTAAACCTCACAATTTAGAAAGCATAGACCTGAAATTTCTTATATGTTAAAACCCTAATCCCTTAACATCTGAATCCTTATCTAGCATTCATCCTTTTCTTTTGTAACAAACTGTCCTGTGCATTTAGCTTCTACAAGGTTTCTGGCTGATGATGCGACCACCATGGCAAGCTTACAAAAAGCCCATGAGCATGATTTTCAAATTCTGATTAAATTAATTACTTATCATTTTGTAGATGAATTGTCTGAATTTGATTATGGTGATGAGATGAAGACCCATGCACAAATAAACACAAAAAGTGTACAAAAAGCCCTCGAGGCCTTAATGCGTTGTTCTTTAAATTAACATGGTTTTGGTTTGTAACGTGCTATTACCCATTTACTGAAACTTTTAAGTATCCTTTCCTGACCTATTTTTATAATCATAGATGTACGGAAGTTACTGGGGCATATGGCCCTCAGAAAGAAGATTTGAACACAAGTCTTTCTGACACTGATTTTATTGCAATGGGATTAGTTAACAATCGTGCTCAAGATTCCTCTCTTTGTACAGAAAATGGTACTGGTACGATTACACCTTAGCTTCACTTATATATTATTTTGTACTGAATATCTTCATTTTAATTTTCAGATGAGCTTCCGACAATCATAATTTCCCCAGTGATGGTCTTTCTGATGAAATCATGGCTACTAGGTGTGCCTGATTATAATAAGCTGTTTTTCTAGGTATTCTCTATATTGCAAAAACTAAGTGCTAATGAGAGACCTGAGGTACACTTTGTCATCTCTTAAAGAAATCTGATGAGATATTAAGTAATAAAAAAAAGTTTTGACATCCTAGTTCATTAAGCGCCTGTGATGAATCTCTACACTTTGTCCTAAACCCCAATAAGAAAGGAAGTGTCATTAAGCGCCTGTTTATTCATTTAACAGTTTGATAAGAGTCATAGACCGGCATATTACGGCAATTGGAGCAGAAAGAGGTAAAAACCTTCTGTTTAGTTACTAATAACCAATTACCTTCCATTAAGCGCCTGTTTATTCACAGGCTTAATAAAGGAAGTGTAGAGATTCATCACAGGCGCTTGATGAATCAATTTTGAAGGAAGTGTAGAGATTCATCAAACTGTAAAAAGGGCAATAAGACGGAATATTCAGAGAATGGTTTATTGAAGGAAGAGAGGGATGATACTACTCAGAAATCGGAGGCAGTTGTTGTGCTGTTACATTTTCTATGGATAGAGCCTTTTCTAAAGGAGAGGAACTCACCTTGGATGAGATGTGGAGGTTAGTTTCATCTTCTATTAATTTTGACAGCCTTTCCAGATGTATTCATGACATTTTATAATGTCCTCAAATTGATGCTCAAATTAAAGATTCAAATTCCTTCAACCTGGAGAAACAATAAATTCGAATACTGACAGCTGGTCATACAGTCAAGACATCATTACAAGAAATGTAAATGGGAGTAGATTTGGAAATGCTGCGCATCTCTACCAAACCTAATTTTTTGTTATGTATAAATATTTAGGTCACATGTTACTGGATGGAAAAAACTAATGTTAAATAGCAAATTGAGCCGGTGGGGGTTTTAGGTGCAAGTCGAAGACAAATGTGGTAAAAAAAATTGAAGTTACTTGGAAGTGAGATTTCAGAGGGCACGGCATTTACAAAAACTGATACAATTGATCTGGGTCAAGAACATAATTATGATAAAATTCTGGATGAAATGAATGTGTCAATTTCTGAACAAGTAGCTCGTCAGAGGAGCCATGTGCCAACTATCCATATAGTGAAGAAGAAACTTTTACAGTTTGATAAGAGTCATAGACCAGCATATTACGGCAATTGGAGCAGAAAGAGGTAATTTCTTTTTAAACCTTCTGTTTATTTACTAATAACCAATTACCTTCCATTATTTCGAAAAAGCATAGGGAAATACTTTTGTTTTATTAATAAAAATTGTCTAACTTACTATTTTGGTACTCTTGCCATTCCAGTTCGGTGATTAGGCCAAGACACCCTTTCAAGATGGATCCAGACTTGGATTGTGAGGTGGATAGCGATGAGGAAGGGGAAGAGGTCAATATTTTAGTGAACTGAAAGACTATTCAATAGTGACAAAAAACACTATTCTATCTATTTTTAAAGAAATATATAAAATATTTCTAATATTTCAATACAAAAAATAAATAAATCATAACATTTTCTGTTTAATTAAAAAAAACTCAAATCCGGAGAAAGTAAGCCCAGATCCGGAGAATTATTCTCTAGATTGGGCAGAATCGGAAATAATCCAAAAACGGGTGCAAATTGTTAAATTTCAAAAAAAAAATTAATATTAATAAAAATTTCGGGCTAAAAGGTATGTTCCTAATAAATTGTGCAACTCGAGTCTGAATTCGATGCACTATGCCAACTCAAGTTGTCGATACGTACAAAATTGAGATCTTAATATGAAGCACTGTGTCAGCTCAAGTTCCAATCGAGATTTGATTTGGTTGATTTAACTTGACTTTAAAGTTGATTTATTTTGATTATGTTTGATGTGATCTAAATTTGATTAAGGTTTGATTTAATTTGATTTTCATCTTGATTTGATTTGTTTGATTTAACTAGATATGATATTGATTTTATTTAATTCAATTGGTTTGATTTGATTGAATTGTTTTAATTTGTTCCATCTAGATCTTAAATTAAATTTGTTTCATTTGTGTTTTTAAATTAAATTGGTTTCATCTTGGTTTTAAATTAAATTTATTTCTGAACGTTGTTTGAATTTAATTCAATTTAAATTTATGTCATTAATATTAGTAACTTCTAAGATTTTCATGAGGAGCTTTCAGGCATTCAAATAATTTTCAGGAGTTTTTTAGAGTTCAATTATATTTTTGTATGTTTTTTAAAAGTTCTCAGGTGATTCACATGAATTTTCAGATATTTTGTGTGAAATTAAGAAAATTTATCATTTTTTAACTTAAATTTATTTCTTTTCAGAAATTGATTTTTGTACAACGCAATTCAGCTAAGGTTGGGAGCTTATTAGATGGGTTTACTGGATTCTCATATCCTACTTTTAATCTGTGATTGTATTTATGAAATAAAGAATCCAGCTACGAAATGAAATGTACTCTGTAGGAAACTATAACTGAACTTTGATGGAAATGAAAGCCTAAGGGCGTGAAAGTTTGAAAAAAAAAAAAAACTAATGTTCAATTCAAGAGCAGACTTCTACCTGATCGTGGCTCTCAGTATTCATCAATAAAAAAATTAGAATAACGAAAAAATCATGCGTTTGAATGTCCAATGAGAAAGGAAATGCAAAATTAAGATGTGTGCAATAGCTTTTTGCTGGTTTCATCAGTAAAGGAGAGAAAAACCCGAATATGGAGAACACAAAGGGAGAGAGATATTAAGAGATGTAGAGCAACTATACAAGAATGACATAATTAAGCTAGTGTGAGGCACTGATGCATAAACACTAATGTAAAATCAATCCTAAACTGGTTATTGTAGAAGAAAAACTCTACATGATGCTACTAATTAGTTTCAAACTCTGAAAGGGATGAAAAAAGGGCATGAAGATCAGTCAAAGTGCAGGCAGGTCCTTCAAACATCTCTTTATTACAAGATTCAACAATTATTAATATGTCTAGCTTAGGATCTAAGAAAGAAAGTGAGCAGAAGGAGAACACATTTAGTTGTGTATGTAGATTGAAATCAGAAAGAACTTGCAACTATTTGATAAGAGAGGTTACTGACAAAGAAACATGCAGGAATCACAAACAAAACCCCATAAACATAGAATTTTCAAAAAGAATTGTATTTTCAGCAAATCGTAAAGGACATTTTATATTTGAAATGTTAACTTTTATTGAATATGCATCCTGATCAAAGAAAAGAAGATGGGAGATCAAAGCACCAGCATTGAAAGAAAAAAAAAATCTGAAAATACAGAAACAAGGATAGCATCAATGAAGGAGAAAGCAAATTCATTCCTTTATTCAATTCATTAAAATAACTCAATACACAAGTTCTGTGATCAATCGGGAAGAGCTTCCTCTTGAATGTGGCTTCTTTTGGGCTCAAGAGATGAGGGACGACAACAACATGCCAATCCCATCATCCAAGATAAGAAACATCAACATGCCTAGGGGTGTTCATCGGTTCGGTTCGGTTTCAGGTTCGGTTCGATTGAAACCGAACCGAACTAGGCAAACCAAAGTTATAATTCAGTTTCAAAAATAAAACCGAACTAAACCGATTTAGCATTGCAACCGAACCGAACCGAACCAAAGTTTTATTTCGGTTTGTTCGGTTCAAACCGAAATATATTAATTTTTTATTTAAAGCAATTGATTTATAATAAACCGAAGTATTAAGAAATAAACCAAGATATTAAGAAATAAATTGGGATATTAAGAAATAAACCGGGATATTAAATAAACTGAAGTATTTAAAGCAATTGATTAAGAAATAAACCGGGGCGGTCCGGACCAAATTCATAATATATAAAATTTCGGTCGGTTCAGTTATTTCGGTTTTCAAATTTTTCAAACCGAACCGAACCGAAATTATAAATCGGTTTTAAAAAGCAAACCGAACCGAACCATTAAACTGTAAAAACCGAACCGTGTGGTCCAAACTAATTCGGTTCGGTTCAAAACAGACTAAACCGGACCCAATGAACACCCCTAAACATGCCTATTCCATTATCTAAGCTCCCCTAAGGTAAGGGGCGGTAACAAGCCAATCTCATTATCTCGGATAGGAAGCCACAGCCAAGAAGCACTCTTGCCCTTTCTTTCTCTCTTTTCCTTTAACAAAATTCTTGAATTGTAGTGAGGGATTGGTAGGAGTCAGAAATAGAATTTCCAAAACTAGATGTAATTATTTTTTAGACTCTTAGCATCCACAAAAATACAAGCAAACAAAGACGAAAAAGACAGAAATGACCGGCGACGAGGTATGTACTGGAAGAGGAGAAAATGTGGTCAGAAATGAAGTCAGAACAGTGATTACCCAAAAGGTATGCCTTTTTCATGAAAATTAATTCTTTGCAAAATTTAGAGAAAGAAATCAAGTTGCAATTTTGCATGTGCAGAGGTACTTCTAAGACACTGAACTAAAGTTTGGAACATCATCAAGGCCACCAAACACAATAGCACATCAAGCTACACAAATTTATTGATCGCATTCCTCATTAAATAATTGATTTTGACAGCTCGTGATTAATTTCTACATTTTTTCAAGTTTTTATACGTAACCCTCCTCTTTATTTCGGGCTTGGGACCGGCTATGTCCAATATGACATAGGCAGAGTTAAAACTTGGAAATCTTGTTAGTATTCATCATTAATATAATTGTAGAAGTAATAGAATTACAAAAAAAAAGATTTGAGTATACCTTTCATTAAATTAGTCCGCAGATTGGGATCACAGGCTCCATATTAGAGAGCATATCTTCAGATCGCACCAGAATTTGCACAAAAAGTTTAGTATTTGCACAAAGTTTGTATTCCTGTGGACAAATGCCACACCATTCGCAATTCATAAACAGGAAAGGATGTTCAACAGATGCTCCCCACCAATGCCACACCATCTTGCAATGAAGTTTACGTACGCATCCGTGGACAAATGCCACCATGTTCGCAATTTATAAGTTTGAAGACTTACGGACAAATGCCGCACCATTACGGAGTTGTAAACATAGCGCGCAACCTCATGGACAAATGCCACATCTTCTTTGCACAAAGTTAGTCTTGCGGAGAAGCTGCAGTGTTGTCACCTTTACATGAAGTTTGTTGTCTTTGCACAAAAGTATGCATGAAATTTGCATTTCTTGCACACAAATGGCCTGTCAAACTTTTGCAGAGATTTTGTATCTCGTCTACAAATGCCACACCATCCTTACAATGAAGTTTATGTATCCGTGGGCAAATGCCACCCCGTTCGCTATTTCTAAAGTTTGATGACTTATGAACAAGTACCGCACAAAATTTGTACAAAAGTTCATAGTGCTTGTGGACAAATGCCACACTATATTTGCAATTTTGGATAACAACTTGTGATCTTGTGGACAAATGCCACGCCATATTTGCATGGCAATCTGCTTGTAAAAATAGATTCCTTAATTTTCTTGTTTAAATGTTTCCTAAAAAAAAAATTGATTGTTTGAATGGCTTCCTTAAATTGCTCGTCTAATTGCTTGTATAAAGCTTGCATAAGAATTTTAACTGGTGGACAAATGCCACCCAAAAGACATCACAGTTCAGTGGACAAATGCTACTCATATTTGCATGGCAATCAGCATGTAGAAATAGCTTCCTTAATTTTGCTTGTTTAAATGTTTCCTCAAAAAAAAAAAAATGATTGTTTGGATGGCTTCCTTAAATTGCTCGTCTAATTGCTTGTATAAAAGCTTACATGAGAATTTAACTGGGGGATAAATGCCACCCAAAAGACATCACAGTTTAATGGACAAATGCCACCCATATTTGCATGGCAATCTGCTTGTAAAAATAGCTTCCTTAAATTGCTTATTTGAATGTTTTTTTGAAATGGTGCTTATTTGAATGTTACCGCAAAAGATAAAAAATTGCTTGTTTGAATGGCTTCCTTAATTGCTTGTATAAAAGCTTGCCTGAGAACTAATCTGGTGGACAATTTCCACCCAAAAGACATCACAATTCAGTGGACAGATGCCACCCAGTGTTTTCTCAATCATGGATTTAAATGCTCAAATATGAAAAGTAAAATACCCACAAGGGTATGCTCAAAATTTGCATAACAATTTGTGGTCTTGTGGACAAATGCCACACCATAATTGCATGTAACCTGCTTGCAAAAATAACTTCCTTAAATTGCTTGTTTTGAATCCTTTTACTTGTAAAACAATTGTGGTTTCTTGAAATGAAATCGGTGGATATATATATCCACTTTTATCAAAAAAAGAAATTGCTTGTTTGAATGACTTCCTTAAATTGCTCGTCTGATGGCGTGTATAAAAGCTTGGTTGAGAGTTTATCTGGTGGACAAATGCCACCTAATTTTTGCTCAATCATGGATTTAAATGCTCAGAATATGAAAAGTAACATACCACCAGTGTATCCTCAAATCTAGTCAGTTGTCACTTAGATCATGTCAATATATTCCCAGCTTTACTACAAAACATGCCAAAAAATAAAGAGAGAAAGAAATACTTAAATGTTAGGCTCTGACCGAACAAACTTTTACAAAATTTCAGATGATTTCGATTGAAAAGATTTTAATGAAGACTATTAAAAATCAATTTTCTTGCTCAGAATGCGCAGCTTGATGAGAGGATTTTATTGTTAGATAGTACCCGAAAACCCACAAATTTCACTAGAATTACCACATGCCACTCAAACCCCAGAAAATAAAGGTCTGAGAGAACTAAGGAGAAAGTGCAAGAGTGAGAGCAAGACATAGGAAATGTATAATCATCACCTGGTCAGAGCACTGCTTTTGAGAGAAAAAGATGAGGGTGAAGCCAATCGGTCACCTCAGCCAAATCCAACCTGTTTCAAATGATTTCATTGACGCATTTTACCCCAGAGACCTCTTCGACAGTTCGCTCCTCACATTCTATCAAGAGAATCACACTATCACAAATTCTCTTTTGTGTAATGATCAAAGACAATTTAAATCCAATACAAGTCTAACTGATCCACAGCTACCAAGATTTATAGCATTTATATCCAAAACTGGTACCAGCATTACACCAAATAGTACAGGATCGGACCGACAATTTATAATTTCCTACACTTTTTCTTTTAATGAAATGAAACTTTCCAAGGCATAATTTCTTTTGCTCTGAAATACTAAGATACACTGGCATTAACAGTTGATTTTGGAAATAGTCAATAACAACACAAAGGACGTGTCAGCTGAACTATTTGTATTATGATTAGGTACTAATCGAGTCTAATCTTTTAGAAGAGGCAAAGCAATAAATATTACAAGATACCTCATGCTGTGAAAAGGTCTCTGGAGTTGGAAGGACATCTCGAGTCCACACAAAGACACAACCTTTTTGCAGCAAAAATATTATAAATTAGCAACAATTTGAAATTTACTCATGGCAGCTTCATTAAAAACAAGATTATATACCTACATGGCCAATATTCCGGCTATGGTCTAATTACTATACACGCAAAAACAGCAATAGAAATATACAAGAAGGATGCAAATGCCGACAAGTTCAACACAAATGCTGATCCTAATCCTAATAATGCTAAGATTACACAGGATGCATTCTCTGCATTTACAGAGTCATGCTTTGGTTTGCTCACCTTGAAAATTAGTCCTGGATATCATAGCAACATAAAAATATGTTGGATGTAAAAAAGGAAATATTATGTTCACAAATGTAAAAAAACATAATTTACAATAAATTCTGAATTCAAAATTTTCGACAAATTGAGCAATGTACTTTGAGAGCAACACAGAATCTAACGAATTGTGTAGCAAGAGACCTTAATCACTGTTGAGCAACTGGCACTAACCTCTAGACCGCAATCATGGATTGCGGGATTTCTATTTAAAAAAAAAAAATCAGCTTTTTACTTATTTAACTTTTGTATTTTTATCTAAACATAACTATTTTTTTTTAGGGTAAGGTGGCAACGTGTCATCTTACGAATTTTCATTGATAAAAGAGTATTTACATGATCTAAACATAACTATTGTTGTTAAGGAAAGGGTAAGTGTGTTTTTTAGTAAAATTGTTCTTTCCTTTAGTCTTACTAGAAATATCTCCTTAAATTCTTCTAAAAAAAAGATAACAGGTAGCACTGAACCCACAGAAACAGGAAAGGGAGTTTGAAAACCATTTAGTAAATCAATAATATTTTATTACTACATATGATGATCAGAAAAAGGGGCCTATCCCTATGAAACTGTCAATTTTTCAGGGTCCAGCTGCAAATTCAAAAGCTTACAAGGACATGCAAGCAAAAACGTATAAAACAAACAGACATAGAAAGAAGATCATTTTGTTTAAATTGAGTATCATCCACTGTGTTCAATAGCGTCGAAGTCCAAGAACACCAAAAAGCTGGCCTGAATCATACAATTTTTTTGGTGTATTATAAACAAAATTCAAATTAAATTATTCACTGATCTGAACTTGTATTATAAACAGGCACAGACAACGAAAGACAACATTTAGATCGATCATACAAGAAAAAAAAAATTCTTTCCACTTACAGAAGTATCACGAGCAATCTTTCTCAAAGTATCGCCACTACTAATCTTTTTATAACCGGGAATTGGGCTTGCTCGGCTTCAAAAGAAAAGGTTACGGAATAGGGAAACTCAAATATAGATAGATAGATAGATAGAGAGAGAGAGAGAGAGAGAGAGAGAGAGAGAGAGTACTGTTGTGCGAGAGGGAGAAGTGGGCTTGATCGGAGAACCAGCGGCGAGATCCATCGGTAGATAGAGAAACAGTAAACGAGATTTGAGAGAGAGAGAGAAGGCTGTGGGCAAAACCATCGGCCTGGTCGGAGGAGTATATAAAGAAAACAAAATGGGAGAAACCGAAGCCTCTGTTACAATTTCCTGAGAGAACTCATCTAACGAGTTATTTGTGGGTCTAATCAAGCCGTGCGAATTCATATGTCAGTGAATAGGATCTCATAATGATAGGGATCTCGTAACAGCAAATCTGGCGTATAAGAAAGAATGTATTTACGTTTGTCGGTCGCTTGATAGTTGATACAGAAGAAAGCGTGATAAAAACTGAAGCCTCTGTGGCATAGTCTTGTTAAGGACTTTAAGGTAATAAAGCAGCCTATTACCGGATTGTCTTATAAATAAATTAACGAATAGAGTGCCACAACAAATCTGAATACAGCTTATTTAACGGAATATGAATAAGAAAAATGTGTAAACACAACAAATCATCTTAGATATGCTAAAAAATCAATTAGATATACTATTTATTTTATTTTAAAAAATAACAACATTGTGATTACTACAGTTTACAGAAAATATATAATTGCTCAATCTATTTGTGAAAACAAGTCAACAACTGGACTGCCTAATTGTTAGTTTTTTAGGGTTCATAAAAATATTCTGATGATTTTGAGTTTTTTTTATCTCAATATTAATATTAAGAGTCCGGCTATGTTATTAATTTGTATAAGCATATCATGACATATGCTTATAAGTCATATTTACGTTTTCAAAGTTCAAATGACAAATTCAAACCACTCAACATGATCTCCATATTAAAATGAACTTGGAGGCCAAATTTTACATTTATTTTACTATTTTATTATAATTTTTGAAAATGAAGATTTCTCAGAAAAATAATGCATTAAGATGTGCACAAAAACCTTTATTTTTTTACCGCTTGACTTGATACTAAATAAGTTTGAAAATTTTAAAATTGTATATGTAAACGAAGCTCTCAAGAAGGAGATTGTTTTTTAGCAATTTGAATTTGTCATTTGGATTTTAAAAATAGATAGACGACTTATAAGCATATGTCATAATATGCTTATATAAATAAGCCAAACTCTAATATTATTATGTCAAATATATAAATTCAATAAGCTAAATCAATCGTATGGTGTAATTTTATGATTCTCATACCTTTTTTTTTTATCGTATCAAGTTGTCATAACTGATGATCACTTTGCTCGTAAATTTGTATTTTTTTTTTTTTGCTAATTTAGTTAGGAGCAAATGGAAATCTATATTTTTTAACAGTGTTATTTAGAAAGTGATTTTTTATTAAAGAAATGGCTAATTTAGAAATCTTCGTACATTGCAGGAATTAAAAAAATATATATCAAACCGATGAGAAATTCATTAGAAGCGTCCGATGTGGACGCTCTAAATGCTAAATAGGGCAAAGTCGGATATGGTGAATTGGATTCCATTTGGTCTATTTGAGTTCTGATGGATTTTTTGTTCGCAAGTCGTAAATAACACTGATGGCACGAACTTCATAAATATTATAATGCAGATTTCAAAAACCCTGATCCCTGATAAGTAGAGGATTTGAATTTAATAATTATGGTTGGATTCCATAATTATTCTAATTTGAAAAATGCACCTCGAACTCTACTAGGTTTTTATATAGATTGAGATCAGAGGGCTAATTAAGTAGAGGTTTTTAACGGAATAAGGAAAAAAAAAAAAAAAAATGATCTCTGAGGTTCTGTACAACGAAGACCTATATCGTTGGTTTTTCTCATTTAAACCCTGTATGCGTGATTGCGTGGAATTGGAGACGGTAAAATGGACATCATATCAAATTCGGTCTTTCGGAATTGTTCGATACGAATCAAAATTTGTGTTAACAACTTTAAAATTTGTACATATCAAATATACATAAACCTTAATGTGTATGAACAGTTTCGACCGAACATCAAACTGAATTTAACATGATACTCATTGAACCGCCCCCGCTCATGATCCAGAGATTCTTGATCAGTTTCCATGGGATTCAAATCAGCTGAAATCCGAAATACATGAATAGTATTCCTGGAATTCCTGAAGTTCCGAATTCAGCCGTTCAACTTTTTCTGTGCACGCATTTCGAAACAGCTGATTTTTCTGTGCACGTATCTCTAAACAGTTCAACGACTAGATTCAAAAATTTCAGCAGTATTGTTCATGGTTTTGGATTTCAGCAGATTTGGATCCGTTTGCATGGGCTTGATACGATGTTTGAAAAAAAAAAATTACATAACTTTGATATGATATACAAGCACTTTCTTAAAAATGAAATTACCAAAAATGTTCCGTATCTCCTTTTTTTTTTTTTTTAAGGGATCTTGGCGAGAATTTTTTATTCATAAAATTTTATAAAAAGTAAGAGACAGAAATAGAAAGAATACAACTATTTTTATATCAGTAGAAAGGTCATGATCAATGATTCCGAGCCAAAGTTTGAATTGGATTCTTAATCCCGATTCAAAATAACTTTTCTTTTTTTTTTTAGTTTTCACAGTTTATTTGCATATAATCGTGAATGCATTTTATAAAACTTGGTGGCGGGTTCCATACAAATTTTTATTGACTGCTACTCTGTAGTGAAACTTGATGGTGGGTTTCATATTATTTGTTTATATATATTGTAGGTGGATTCCACACAATTTTTTATAATTGAAATTGTAAAAGAGAGATGAATCGTTTAAATTGGTTTTGACCTTTTTGCGTTGTAAATAAAAAATAAAAAATAATTTTAATAAGAGATAATAAATCCGATTCAAATTTTGAATCGGAATCATTCATTACAATCTTTCTATGGATCTAAGAATGATTGTACTCTTTTCATTTCTCTTATTTTTTTTATAAATTTCTATGAATAAAAAATACTCGGATCTTGGCAGATGCTGCCAGTTACTTCGTTCCGTATCTCTCTCTATAAAGATTAGAATAATTAAGATTATAAGAAATTTAGAGCATCTGCATCTCTGAAACTATTAGAGTTTCTAATCTGACGTGGCAGTTGCTAAACCAGTTTCAGAGATGTAGATAGATTTCTTATTAGCAACTTTGCTCAATAATTTCTTATTAAGAAATCGTTTATAAACTCTAACGTGGCAAAACGATTGGCCTGTATTCGCTAAAATTAGTTTAATTTACTGCTGATGTGGCTTATCAATTTTAATTTACTGATGATGTGGCTTATTAGAAACTCTAAAATTAATTTCAGGAATGTGAACATTTAGAAACTCCAGAGTCTATAATTTCTTAAAAATAGTTAACAGTTATTTAGAAACTCTAAGAATTTAGATGCAATTAATTTGTGCGGACATCGAGAGAGGCCCAATGCATGTAATTAATATCCGCTGAATAAATGAGATAAACGCAATACTTTGGAGATAGGGGTGTAAATCAAATCCTCTGATCCGTTCGACAAGACGGTATGGATAAAAAGACAAAATCGTTAACTTAGTGGATATGAATATGATTAAGGTTTTTTTTTTGGGTAATTATATTTTCCCCCATCTATCTATCTCTCATTTCATCTTCCAACTAACTAACTTCATCTTCTAACTATAATTACAAATTCTAACTACCTAATGGTCCCTACAAATTAATTAGCAAATTTTCTCCCTTTATTTCTTTCCTCTTTCTCCCTCTCTCTCCCACCTCCGCCTCCACCCGTCTCTCCCACCTCTCCCTCTCCGCCTCCGCCCGCCTCTCCCACCTCTCCCTCTCCGCCTCCCTCTCCCATCTCCGCCTCCGCCTCCCTTTCCCTCTCCCACCTCCGCCTCCGCCTCCCTCTCCCTCTCCCACCTCTGCCTCCGTCTCCCACCTCCATGAACTATTTACACTTACACGATGAGGATGAATACTTGCTCGATGAGGAATGAATACTTGCATGACGAGGTATGAATACTTGTGCAACGGACAACTCGAAAGTATGTCATCATGGATCTCATTTGAAAGAGAAAATTGTGTAGAAGACGTTGGTGGTTTTAGATTTGCAAAATTTCTTACAGATCGTCAGAAATATTGGTTAGATTGAACCGAGAAAAAAAAAACTACTTCTGAAAACGTGTAAAAGATGGGTGAGTGATGTCTCCAGTATTTTTTTAAATACTTGATATCTTAGGTGTGAATACTTGATGTATTATAGATGAATACTTGATTTATTATATGTGAATACTTGCGTGCTCTTGTAAAATTAATCGAGGTATGCACATATGCTTGTAATACTCTTGATACATGAACTATTTACACTTACACGACGAGAATGAATACTTGCTCGATGAGGGATGAATACTTGCATGACGATGTGTGAATACTTGTGCAACGGACAACTCGAAAGTATGTCGTCATGGATCTCATTTGAAAGAGAAAATTGTGTAGAAGACGTTGGTGGTTTTAGATTTGCAAAATTCCTCACAGATCGTCAGAAATATTGGTTAGATTGAACGGAGAAAAAAAATCACCTCTAAAAACTTGTAAAAGATGGGTGAATGATGTGTTCATTTTTTTTTTAAAATATTTGATATCTTAGGTGTGAATACTTGATGTATTATAGATGAATATTTGATATCCCCTCGATTGCTCCAGATACGCTGCTGTTTACCTTTGCAAAGGATGGCAAGTTCACTGTTAAAAAGGCTTATCAACTCTTGAAAGGTGACCTGGGAAGTCAAGCTGACAAGAATTTTTGGTTGAAAGTGTGGAAGGCAAAAGGAGTCACTCCCAAACTGAAACTCTTTGTCTGGAGGTGTGTTTCTAATGCGCTGGCAGTTAGAGGAATCATTGGGGCTCGAATCAGTTCAGGTCCCACTGCTTGCCAAAGATGTAATCGCGAACCGGAGACGGTTGAACACATGCTATTCACTTGTGATTTTTCAAGAGCTGCCTGGCTAGCATCACCACTGAGCTTGAGGTCTGACCAATTGCACGGTACGTTTAGACAAATACTAACCACATGTTTATCTACTCTAAGTGAAATGGATGTGGCTAGTTTTCTCTCAATGGCCTGGGCAATTTGGAGGGTCGGGAATGAGGCTGTAATTGGAGGGAAACAACAGAACTTTGCTACCTGTTTCAAATATTACAAGGATACTCTGCCCGCCTGTCAGACTGCTCTTTCGGGCTCTCGCACGCAAAGCTTCACTCAAGCTGATATGCCTGTGGGAACACAATATCGGGCTGACAACACGAGCATCCCAATCTGCTATGTGGATGGCTCATGGTCTCCAGCTGGGCAAGCGGGCATTGGTGCCATTGTTATAAATGAAGGAAGGGTGGTAAGCTGGTTCTCAAAGAGGGTGCTTGCCATGAATCCGGCTCAGGCAGAGGCCTTGGCAGTACTCCATGGGTACAAACTGCTGCTGTCAGGCTCAAACAATCGGGGTCTTCTCTACTCGGACTCACTAGAGATTGTAGACTCTCTGGCACACAAACAGCCCCTAATACACGATTGGAGGACCTTCAATGAAGTCTGGGAGGCTTGGCAACTGCAAACCTGTCAAGGGCACCAAATTAAGGCCAGCTACTGTAGCAGGGAAGATTCCAGGCTCCGAAATGCACACATGCTAGCCAACATGGGAAGAGCAATTGGCTGGGATAGGATAGAATTAGATTTGGATTTAGATCCAGAGGAATTAGATAGCTTGCTGGTAAGCTATGTGTCAAATGTGATGGTGTAAGACCTACGGGTCATGATCAATTCCAAAAAAAAAAAAAAAAAAATACTTGTTCGCGTCAGTTGTAAAATATTTCAGATATTAGGCGGTCCCCAAATAGTAAGTGGTCCCCCCAAGTAGTTAATAGTTATTGATTGGGGATGAAACGGGGGATGGATTCCGGAGGATAGCTAGGTTCTCCCTTTTTTTTTTAACTTATATTTTGATCCTAGCATGAAACTGATTCTCCAAGGGGCGTGAGGGTACGAACTATTTTGTAAATGTTATTCTATAAAATAATTGATAAATATTAAATTATATATGATAATTATTTTATGGGTATATATATAATTTTTATTATTATGATTAGAATAACATACAGCATTTACATCTTTTTTATTTAGTAATTATGATAATATTGATTTATTCAACATTCTATATAATTTGTTAATTAGTAATTTATGAATTGATTTAGCCAATATTTTTTATCATTTTATTGAATTAAAAAAATATATTTTTTAAATGAATATAATTGATTGTCAGGACTTTCAAACCGAAGATTTGAATCATAGCGCCGGCCAATATGCGTTATGCATAGTACCATAGTCTCACTCACCTATAATATTACGTACATGATGTGTTAATATATTTATTTATTTATTATATTTTTTGATTAAATTATATAAGCTATAAATTATTCGATAATTACTCATTATTCGTCTTGATACCTGTTATCTTAAGGATAAGGATGAGATATAAATAAAACTAATACTTATCAGATAATAGCAGAATATGAGTAAGATTAATTTTAGACCGATATGAATTTGAAAATGCTTTCACCCGATCCACACCATACATATTAACATCTATTTGGAGACATTGCAATTTATTGCAACTTGGTTCCAGAGTTTAGTTTCAGTGCCTATTTACAATGATAGTTCAACAATGTAACTGGTAATTTTCAAAAAAAAAAAAAAAAAAAAAAAAAAAAAAAAAAAAAAAAACAATGTAACTGGTAAAGATATTGACAGACCTTATTTGACTTCATGCAACGCAGTAGTTCTATTTTGTCTTTTATCAGTCGTATGTTGCGTGAAGCCAAACTATCTCTGTCAATATCTTTACCCAATTGTAACGCCTTGGTTGATTGATGCAAACTTGTAAAATTGTTTGATAATCACAAAGTTCAGGCGATGCAATAAATACATTCATTTAAATTTCGAGATATTACATTTAAATGAAATAACGTAATTTTTTTTTGTTTTATCTCTTTTTATCCTAAATGAAATGAGAATTCACTAAAGAAGTTCCTTGACTATAATTGAATTTGGAAGGAAAGATTTTAGGCACAGCTGGATTTTTCTATCCCTCTCTTTCTTGTTTTACCAGTAAAATGAAACGAATGTCTTCCCTTATAAGAAGGGTAATCAAGTTAATTTAATTTTTATTAAAAGGAAATAGGATAAAAGAAATGATATTTACTTTTAATTAGCAAAATAGGATATTTTAATGTTTTGATGGAAAATTTTGAAAATTGAAAATAGGATATTAGCGTTTTTTATGGGTATACTGAAAATAGGATATTTTTATGCTTTGGGCGCTGCAGAGACTTCCAAAACCTTATTTATGTCTCTCTCTAAGATTCATAACATCTTTAATCCTCCCATTTACTAATAAAATAATATTCTAAAATCTCTCACATTCACCTAATAATATAAAAATTTTAGGCAATCATCAACTACGGACATCACAAAAACTGACTATATCCAAAAACTGACTTTCGATACCAGGACATCACAAAAACACTGTACCAAGACCAGGACAGATCATCAACTTTGGATGGGGGGAGTGAACAGTACTCCATGTAACACAGCCAAACGGGTCCCTCTGTCAGCGAAATATTGGTACGTCACAACTCTTCTTCCAATTTTTTTCTACTTTCCTTTCCTCCAAATTTTGTTTCTCCCGACTTCTACAATCTTCTTTCTCTTCCAAAAAGAAAAGGTCGGCTTTCCTTCGCTTCACCTCCCTCCATTGTCGGTTTTACCTCTTCGCTTCATCTGTCGATTCATCGACTTGCCATCTCTACCCTGCTGGCCTCGTTTATACTAATTTCCCTCCTGGATCATCTCCTCTCCCTCAGTCTGGTGTGATGTATAAAAAATCTACAAACAAAATTTTCAATACAGCCAAAAATACATGGGCAAATAAAAAATATACTTGTTATTATATCATTATTGCATGGTTTTTGTTACAAGTTAAATGGAAACCTACAAACTTCAAATAATGCACTACGTAAATTTTCACAAAAAAAATAATGCACTAGGTCATAACATTTCACGTAGATACCAGTAAATACCAGTACGTGAATCCAAGCCCCTAGCCTATTACTTCTGACAAGAAAGAAATCATCCTACTTTGCTACTTCCATAAGAAAACATAAATCTAGATTAACATTATATTAAAAGTACTTCTTAGCAGTGTTGCTTCACTCTGAAACGATGAGTTTCCAGTTTGTAAACTTGGTGGTTGATTGCGGTCTAAATCTGTACCTCCTGGTCCTCCTCCCTGAATCTAGCACTTAGATAGCCGTTGAAGTTTCCTTTGGTTTTTCACACCCAGTTTGCCAGCATGTGTGGTTCCTTCAAGGCCTCCCTTCCTACATGTTGTATCACCGTTCTCTCCTAGAGCTGTTGGAATGTAGAAACGCATTGAGCAACCGTTTGTACTGCCTCCCAGTAGGGTAGGTCTTGTACATTGTTCATCTGGATTGCAGTAGATAGGATTTTACAGTCTGTGTATATCACATATTCCTTCTCGTCATCTGAAGTGATGGCAGTTGAGATGTAATCAACTCCAAAGCCCAATTGAGCGTCAGGGCCTCTGCTTCTAATGGGTCGCTTGTGTGGATGTGGCATGTGTGCGTTGTCATTAGGAACCCTAATGGATAAAAAATCAATGAAAATGTAATGTGAAGCTGACAGGAATGCAAAAATGCGCGTAAACCCCTAATAGTTACATTATATTTTTTTGGCTTATTTTGTTTAGCTAAAGTGCAGATGCAAGTTAAAGAGATTCAAAAGGGGAAAGAACAGAATCTACAACTGTTTATAAAAAAGATGAACTATATTAAGGGGATTCACATCCTTCTTGGGAAGTAATAATCTATATACTAGGAACTGGATCTGCACTTTGGGAAGTAGCATATGATCGACAATACTAATAATGTAACCAGAATTGGGAAGTAGCACATGACAACTTTAGCATCATTCTTTTGGATGCTTCAATCAAAATTTTAATTTGGATGCACACAATTAGCTCACATTGCATTAACAACCATGAATACTTCTTTCAGAATGGTCAGCATCTCAATCGAAGAATCAGAAGGGTCTTTATATAGGCAATGAATTATAAAATACAGATTGTAAGGAGTCAATGAAAGTGTACCCAGTAGAAGCCTCCTTCGAATCAATGAAACGAGAATACAGCTCAAACTGGCAGTCTCTGTATGCCTTGTGTCTGAAAGAAAAGAAAAGAAAAAAAAAACAATTTATTGGATTATTACCCTTTTCTCATAAACATTCTTAAAAATAAAAATTAAATTCAGAACCAAAATAGAGTTGTATGAGTCTGGCATAGGGAAAGATGCGAATTTGTTTTTAGTAAGGAAGAAAAGAAAGTAATCGAGCTTGGTCGTTGCTTTGTAAATCGCACAAACAAACTAGGTTTTCTTCAAATCTGCAAAAAACAAAAATAATTCTCAAAGCCAAATAAATACAACATCAGAGAAAATAAATTGTCTCAAAACTTACCCACCCGGCTGAGAGAGAAAAAGGATCACCGACAGCAACCACCAAGAGAGACAAAGCACCACCGAAAGAGGAAGTACCCAGACTGAGAACTTGCTCATTTGCTTCTGGGAGGAAAAAAGGAGAGAGGTGGGAAAGGGGTAAATTAGCCATTATCTTCTGGTGGGCCCTCTTTTTCTCCCACTACACCCTGATCTGGAGGGGACGAATTTCATCTGCCTAGAGTAAGAACGTCACCCTTGGCTTTCTTTCCCTTCCTATTCAAATTTGTGGAGCAAGTAATTTTTCTACTTTTTACCCACCCTCCACCTGTCCCTCCCAGCAATACAACCAGAGGGTACCGGCAAGGTATATAACACCTTTCCACAAAAATTATTTTTTTGACAATTTAAGGAAAAAAAAATGAGCTGCAATTCTGGAAAACCCATTTAGTATCAAATAACCCTGATTGTGTAGAGGTACTGGTCAAACACTTAATTTAAACATCAGAGAAACAAAAGTTAACAAGACATTACACAAATTTATTGATCATATTTCTCAGTAAGGAGAAGTCTGACCCCCCAAGATACAAGTAGCCTGCAATAAACTTTCATATTATTTTCAAGTTTTTCTTAATGCAACCCTCCTCTTTTAATCCGGGCTTGGGACCGGCTATGTCTACATGACATAGGCAGAGTTAAAACTTGTAAAACCGTTAGAATCCATCATAAATATAATAATAGAATTAATAAATTACAAAGAAAAAGAAAGAGTATACTACCTTCAGTGAGGCAGAGGATGGGTCACAGGCTCCATATAACAAGTCGTGTAGAGAACTGCCACCAAGTATTTGCACAAAAGCTGTCCCGTCAACAGATGCCACCCAGTACTGAGTATTTTCTCGATTGTGCATCACATTAGAGTTTGTAGTCAGGTGACAAATGCCACCAAATTGCCCAAACATTTTTAGTTTTGTGGGCAGATGCCACGAAGTATATGCATGTAAGTTTAACATGTATTCATGTGAACAAATGCCACTTGATAGTTGGCATGACATTTGTACTCATGTGGACAAATGCCACACCGTCATTTTGCAGGAAGATTATAGCTTTGCGAAGACATCATGCACCGCCATTGCACAGAGCTGGTAGGTATCTGTGGACAAATGCCACGCCATTCTTGCATGTAATGATATTAATGTGGGCAAATGCCACACGGTCATCTTACAGGAAGATTATAGTTTTGCAAGGACATCATTCACCACCATTGCACAGAGCTGGTAGTATCTGTGGACAAATGCCACGCTGTCCTTGCATATAAATGTAGTCATGTGGGCAAATATGTCTGACTTTGCATGGAGGAATGCACATTGTATGTAGCCTCATGGACAAATTCCATGCTGGCTTTGCCAAAGTTGATTTGCTGCTAGTTCTGGTGTTGTGGACAAATGCCACACCGCCTTTGAATATATTTGTAGTCCCGTGGGCAAATGCCACGCTTTGCATTGAGGAATGCACAACATATATTTGTAGTCCGTGGGAAAATGCCACGCTTTGCATTGAGGAATGCACAATATTTGTAGTCCCATGGGCAAATGCCACGCTTTGCATTGAGGAATGCACAACATATATCTGTAGTCCCGTGGGCAAATGCCACGCTTTGCATTGAGGAATGCACAACATATATCTGTAGTCCCGTGGGAAAATGCCACGCTTTGCATTGAGGAATGCACAACATATATCTGTAGTCCCGTGGGCAAATACCACGCATTGCATTGAGGAATGCACAACATATATCTGTACAACCGTGGGAAAATGCCACGCTTTGCATTGAGGTATGCACAACATATATCTGTAGTCCCGTGGGCAAATGCCACGCTTTGCATTGAGGAATGCACAACATATATTTGTAGTCCCGTGGGCAAATGCCACGCTTTGCATTGAGGAATGCACAACATATATCTGTAGTCCCGTGGGCAAATGCCACGCTTTGCATTGAGGAATGCACAACATATATTTGTAGTCCCGTGGGCAAATGCCCCGCTTTGCATGGAGGAATGCACAACGTATGCAGCCTTGTGGACAAATGCCACAGAGGGTTTGCACGAAGTTAGTGTTGCGAAGATATTACACTGAAGTCTGTAGTCTGTGCCTCTGTGGACAAATGCCACGCCGCCTTTTGCACATGAGTTTGTTATCTAGTAGACAAATGCCGCACCGTCTTTGCACAGAGGCCTTGTGTGACTGTGACACACCCTAGTTGCAACGAAGTTGGACAAATGCCACACCTTGCTTGCAATAGCCATAATTTGAGATCTTGCGGGCAAATGCCGCACCATGTTTGCATGGAAATGTGCTTGTCTGAATAGCTAGCTTGAATTGTCTGCTTAAATTTTTTGCTTGAATTGATTGTCTGTGTGGCTTCTCTAAAAGTTCTCTTGAGATTTTGTCTGGTAATCTGGGGGACAAATGCCACCAAGCTTTTGTATGAATTTAGTGGACAAATGCCACCAAGCTTTTGAATGAATTAGTGGACAAATGCCACCAAGATTTTGTACAAATTCATTGGATCAACATTTGTTCGAATATACAGTAATGGATTGTGCTCGAATTTAGTCAGCTGTCAATTCCTTCATGTCAATATCTGCTCAGATTTACTGCAAAAATCGCACTGAAACACAAAAAATACTCAGAATGTAAGAATTTGGCTGAAAGAAAAATTAACATGATTTCAATTGAAAAGATTTCATAAAGATGATTTAAAATTAAAATTTCTTCCTCAATATGAGCAGCTAGATGAGAGGATTTTATTTGTCAAAAGAATCCCCAAAACCCACAATCGACAAATGAAGAAAGAAGATCATTTTGTTTAAATTGAGTACCATCCAAAGGATTCAAGAGCATCCTTGTCTAAGAATACCAATAACTGGCTTGAATCGTATAATCCTCTTGGTAATTAAAAGAAAAACTCAAATTAAACTGTTTACCGACTTGGACTTTTTTATAAACAGGCAACGACAACGAAAGAGACGATTCAGATCAAATATACAAAAACAAGAACAGATCTTTCTACTTACAAAAGTATCTCGACGAATCTTTTTCAAAGTATCTCGGCCGATCGTCTTCATAAACAACTTGCGTTTGTTCGTCTGCAAAGGGGACAGGGACAGAATTCCGGAATTGTGAAATTGAGAATAGAGAGAGAGAGAGATTACAGTTGTTCAAGATGGATAAGCGCGCTCGATCGCCAGCGACAAGCCCCATAGTCGATTCTAGTCAAAGAGAGAAACAAAGAAAGTAAAGAGAGATTGTCTTCCGAAGGAGAGAGAGATTTATTTGAACAAGAAAAAGAAGAAAGATGAGAGAAGGAAAAGGTTTGCTTGGGGCTAAAAGCGTTTAAGTCTAGGTTGACGCTAGACGACTTGATATTATAAACAGAAAGCGCGAGTCGGTGACTTTTCTATGAGATCATAAAAGAAAGCGTGAGTCCGTACTCGTAAGATCATATGTGGCAGATTCGAAAGGTCTTTCCTTGTGCACGAGTCAAAAATGAACTGCGTAGTCCACAATCAGAGAAATGCAACTTGATTTTCAAGATATCTTGTAACAGTTAAACCCGACGTGTTAAGGAGAACACCTCCGGTTTTGGGAGATCCCAAATTCGCAAATTCCCTACTAATAGGGACCATGATTGTGATCATACGAACGGCTTATATTGCACGCGGCTTTCCACGCAGAGTTACAAATGAATTGGGTCTAATTAAGGTCCAATTTGAATCTGCTCTTACCCGAGAGGAAAGGAATTGGGCCCAGTCTAATTAGTGGACTGACACCTGATTCAGCAATGAGCAAATAGAATTTATGGGCCGTTTTACACCAGTATGATCCATATAGTTGGTATTTGTTTAAATGTTAGGGAAAAAAAATAGGAAATTTGTTGAATGTTAATCCATGTACCAAGAATTTGCTGGATGTTGATAGCATGTTGATGAATTGAAATTATGTGAGGCTATGGTGGGCGGACCCTTGCTATGAATACATATTTTCAAAATTTAAAAATCGACTCAATCTGTTGAACGTAATTTTTATAGGAAAATATATTTGGAGACAAAACTTTGTAATTTTTTAGAATATGTTTGCTATGTATTTTAGATAGATAGAAAATCAGTATTTTCGGATGGTTCAGAATTTTCTGACTAAGTGATTTCTACCTATAGATATTAAAATTTTCTAAAATTTGATGTGCAAATCATGTTGATTGGTTCAGATTAGCTGTTTGAATTTAAAAAATATATATATAAGTTTATAACACGGTTGCTTGGTAATGTACATATCATCATAGCTTCACTTATTGATTTTTTTTTTCTCCTTGCATTTAGAATTCGGAAAAAATATCTCGCTTTCCTAATTATGTTTTGATAATTGTGTCGTGTATAGGGTTAGCAACGGTTGTCACTATTATGATAACATTAACACATAATTGTCCGATTTGGATTTATTATACCAAACTACATTATTGTTTTTTGTTGAAACTTTTAAAGTTGGTTCGTGTCCAATTGGACGATATGTCACATGCCCTAGTTTGTATTGTTATAACTATACAACGAAATTAAAGTACACGTATGGGGATTGGGGAATCATGATTCTTCAGAATCTTGTTGTTTTTAGTTCGATATTTATAGGGCATTTATATTATATTAGACACTTTATTTTAATTTTGAATGTAAGAGCATCTACATCTCATAATTAAAATGAGTTTCTAAATAACTGTTAATAACTTTTTAAAAATTAAAGTATCTAAAGTTTCTAACTCTCACATTTCTGAAACTGAATTAGAAACTGCCACATCATATTAGAAACTCTAACGGTGTGTTTGGATGACCCAAAATAGAGCTAAATAAATATCATATTGTAGTCATTAAATATTAAATAGAATATAATATTAGTATTAAATAAATATAATATCAGATTAGATTAGTATTAAATAAAATATTATATTAAATATAATATTATATTATTTTAAATATTAAATGTAATATAATATTACTTTAAATATTAAATGTAATAATATTAGTTTAAATGTTAATTGTAATATAATTATTAGTTTAAATATCATATTAGTATTAAATATAATATTATATTAAATTAGTATTAAATAAAATATTAGTTTAAATATTAAATGTAATATAATATCAATTTAAATATTATATTAGTATTAAATAAATATAATATAAATTAGATTAATATTAAATAAATGTTAGATTAAAGATAATATAATATTAATTTAAAAATTGAATGTAATATAATATTAGTGTAAATGTTAAGTGTTGAATGTAATATAATATTAATTTAAATTTTAAATGTAATGTAATATTACTTTAAATATTAGATTAGTATTAAATAATATTATATTAATTTTAATATAATATTAGTTTAAATATTAAATATAATATAATTTAAAAATTGAATGTAATATAATATTAGTGTCAATGTTAAGTGTTGGATGTAATATAATATTAGTTTAAATTTTAAATTTAATATAATATTACTTTAAATATTAGATTATTAAATAAAATATTAGATTAATTATAATATACTATTAGTTCAAATATTAAATATAGTATAATATTAATTGAAATATTAAATGCAATATAATATTAATTGAAATATTAAATGTAATATAATATTATTTTAAATATTAGATTAGTATTAAATATAATATTAGATTAAATATAATATAATATAATATTAGTTTAAATATTAAATATAATATAATATTAGTTTAAATGTTAAATGTAATATAATATTAGTTTAATATTATATTAGTATTAAATAAATATAATATTATATTATATTATATTATATTAGTATTAAAAAATATTAGTTTAAATATTATTTTATTCATTCCTTCCATCACTATTCTAATTATACAATCCAAACAACATTTTTACTAACCCGAATAGTCCAAAGTTAGCGTTATTCTCAAACCACTCGGGTTAGCACTATTTTCAACCACTAACTCAAAAATCGTTATTCTTGCACTAATCCTTGTACGATCCAAACGTACCCTAATAATACCTGGAATGTAGATGCTTAATGTGATCAAATTCTGAGATGTGTAGTCTACAACTTCCTTTAAAATAAATCATTTTCTAAATCCCACGTCTGCAAAATTATAAATTCTCATTGTTGATTAATTATTGTTATTTTAAAATGGATTTTCAAATCTAATTTTTACCCTGACATGAAATTTTTTAATCAATTTTAAAAACAATGATGCTCTAAGTTAATTTCTATTATTTCTATGACAATTATATCTAATTTAATTTTCATTTCATTAATTTTAGAACATTGAACAACTTTGAACCTTTCATCTGCTTTGAGATTGTGACGAAATAATCCTTATAAAAAGTCAAGAGCGGAAATAGTACAACATGACTGCAATTTTGTCTTTTAGAATTTGCGATATGTTGTTAGGTTAGATGTCTCTATTGAAGTTTAGAAGTTTGAGCAGAGGATAGACGCCTCTGAAATCTTTGATATTCTGAAATTTAATTGCATAATAATAATATAAAGTTATGGATCACAGAGCTAAGACTTATGATATGATTGCGGAGGAGGTCTAATGCCCTAATAATAATACAAAGTTATGAATCACGTACAGGGTTAAGATTTATGATATGACTGCGGAGTAGGTCTGATGCTCATCAGATCTACTTTTAAGTTCGATGGGCTTCAGAATTGTCTGACCTGGTTAAAGATACGTGTGTCGTGCTTTAATATTTGTACGCACTCGTGTCAATATTTGTGTGCACGGATATTTGAAACGGATCGGATAATTATAGAGCTCATCAAATCCAAAACAAGTATGATGCCCATCGGACCTACTCCGTTCTCTTATGATATATTAGTGTAATTTGGAAAGTAGAATCTGTCTTAGATCCTATAACTTCTATTTAATATTTAAAATGTGTATTTTATAATAAACAGTGATCAAATTTGCTATTACATAATTATCAAACAGTGTTATCGATAGTGAGATCTAAAGGAGCAATTTCTGAACTTACTACACGTTAAATGATGTATTTTACAGTAGAGCAGGTTGGGTCCGATGCCCATCGGCTCAAATTTGGGTTTGATGGGTTTCAGGACCGGCCGATCTGCTTTAAGATTCGTGCGAACAAATTTTAAAGCGAACGCGAAAATTGTGAGTATGAATTTTAAAACAAATCGGACGGTCATGAACTTATCGAACTCACTTTGAATAAGATGGGACCTCACTTTACGGACTCGCATTTGAAACTCTGACCGAGTGGTAGACGGGTACTAGGCAATCCGGATCAGTCTCATTTAAAGCTGACCCGTTAATATCTCATTCAAGAGTATGTCGGCCACTAATATATGCAGATTCCACGAATGAAAGAAATTTTTTTTTTTTTTTTTGAGGATACGTATGAAACAAAGTTAAAATTAGCACAGTAGCATGTATAGCGATATCGTTGGAATCTTGTAATCATGATGGTTTCCGCCTTTTGTTTTAAGAAACAAAAAAGAAAAAAAAATAAGGATCTTCAAATGGCACAGCTCCAGGTTCATGTGACTTTTCACGTTTTAAAAGAAAATCTTCTTCCATATATCAAAAGCAGCCGAAATTTTTTTTGTTACCACAAGAAAAAAATCAAATTAAATCGTTACCACTCCTGTTTGGCCCGTATCAATTCTACCACCCCCGCTAATCCAGTTCGCGCACCAAATAGGGTGGTGCGCGGACTGGGTTGGCGCACCAAGTGGTGCGCTGACTGGGTTGGCGCACCAACCTCTTCTGCCTATTAAGGCACCAACTCAGTATTATTTTTATGTTGCGTATTTTAGATCGTTATTTCGATTAGTTTTATGTTGCGTATTTAGATATTATTTTCCTATTACTTCTTATGTTGCGTATTTTAGATCTAATATGCCGCAATACATAATACATTAAAACATAAGAACACACCATAGATAAAACATAAACACACAACGATAGTTTGTACCATAATACATAATACATAACCGAAAGTTTGAGTTCTCTGTTAATTCAGAATAGAATTACAGAGTATTGGCTCTCCCGTGAAGCTCAACGATAGTTAATACATAACACATAAGAACACACCTTAATACAAAACCGAAAGTTTGTACCATAATACATAACCGAAAACCCTAACCTTAATACATAAACAAAAAGCCCTAACCATGACATTATTGGGTACGGTTCCTAGCATCCCTTCTTCATCTCGCATTCCTTTCGAGGGTAGCTCTGTTGGTCTCGTGACCCCTTCTCCTTCCTTCCAGTATGTCCATCCACATTGGAATCCTGTTGTGTCTTCTCCGACCCAACTTCACTAACCGGTGCTCTGGCGTTAAGATATCCCCTTCGTGCGGCGGCCAATCACCTTGATTGTCATACACGTGGAATTCTCCACTCCATGTGTCGATAAGCGTTTGGATGTTGTAATAGTAATTTACGAAGACATTTGGATCGTAGTTCCTATATTTTTCACACATTTGTAAGTTTCATCATCCAAGATTATTATGAAATTTTAACACACATTCGTACCTTATTTGACACACTGCCATCACATGAACACATGGTATGCCGGTGAGCTGAGGCTTTTGGCAAGAGCATTGCACCTCATGGTCGTTCTGCACAACGACCTTGTACCTACAGTCTCGGGACGTGTACACCCATTTGCCTGCCTCTATGTCAAATGGGATTTTCTCGCCATGTGATGTCACCATGAATTCTCCAGATCTATTGAATGGAACCGCGCTCATTTTGTTAGTCTTCCGGATGTGCTTGTTCAGCTTCAAGTGCGTACGAGTGGAGAAAAGTTGACCCTCTTGTTGGCATTGCACGGCCTTCTCTCTTCTTTCAACGAACCATGTGACACACTTATAAAACGTCTCCTCAATAATTACAGCAACCGGTAACCTACGAGAATTACAATTTACAGTTAAAATAAAGAAAACCTAAAATATTTTAATAGTAAACTATGGAATTGTGAATAACAAACCTGCGAGAAGTTTTGAAGACATTGTTCAGCGATTCAGAACCATTGCTGGTCATTATTTCCCAACGACTCTCGTCGTCCATAACTTGATAAATCTTCCATGGGTTAGCTGTTTCTTCCTCGTCATTTTCATTATACTTCCCACATGTATCCAAGAATGTCAGCCACTCAGGATTTCGCCTTCCGATTGCATCAAGGCCATCTTGTAATCTTCTTTGCTTCTTCTTTTTAACCATCATCTTGAAGAATTTAGAAGCAACCTTATCCTGAGTGTGTTTTCCAAAATTCTCAAACACGTGTTGAGAACAGAACCTGTGGGCACACTGCCCGTTCTCCTCTGACCAACCCAAATCATCTTGAATGAACACTTTTTTATGCCCTTGTGCCGGTCAGAGACCACACACATGAACCTACAACTACCAATTACATTATCCCGCACCCACTTCATAAACCACCCCCAATTCTCAAACTCTTCGCTCTCTACCAATCCAAATGCTAGTGGGATTAACTGGTTCTCCGCATCATATCCGGTGACAATCAACAACCTGCCATTGTATCTACCTGACAAGAAACAGGCGTCGATACTGATGACGGGTCTGAGGTGACCTACTGCTTCTATACACGGTCCCCATGCCCATGCCAACCTCATGAAATACCGGTACCCTTCCTTTGGTGAAGGCTTAGAAACAACTTCATACACAGTTCCGGGATTTGCCCTTTTTATTGCCTCCAACAAAGGGACAATAAGCCCGTAAGACCCCTCCCAACTACCAAATGCCCGGGCAATCGCTAACTCTCTACCACGCCACAATTTGTTGTATTTTGGGACGATGCCCTCAAACCTTTCAGCAACCAGGTCCCTGATAGCTCTGATACTAATATCAGCATTTTTTTCTAAAGAAAGTTTTATGCAGTTGGCGACCATAGAGGACGTCAACTGCGCATGATCTGACCTGGATGCATTTGCGTGGCATGTGTGCGGTACCTCATTCTTCGAGACGGCCCAAGTATTATCAAAGCCTGTGGCCCTCGCAACCAACCTACACTTGCACGTGTCGCTCTTGCACTTAAACCTCAACCTTACTCTGTCGCTGTGTGTCTGTATGATCTCGATATTTTTCTCTATGTGCCAGTGGTGGATTTTTTCTTTCATTTGATCATTGTCGTTGTACGTCATCCCCTCAGAAACCATTGTTCTTTCTCCAACCTAATTGAAAATTCAAAAAATTTAAATTATTATATTTTCAAATAAATAAAAAATTCATATAAGTTCAAAAACGAACCTCTGAACCCGCAAAAAAAATGTGGTCAGCCTCTTCAAACCCCGAAGTGTCATGAAAAGCTGAAAACGGGTGTCTCTCTCCACGACCCGATATCGGCCACTTTCGCATGCCCAGCACGGGACGATTGTCTTCCTCATCACTGTGATCTGTTGTCTGCCTACCGTCGTCACTAGCATCCCAATTTTCCTCTGCCTCCCGTTCTTCAGGATCCTCGTCTGTATTGTCAGTATAATAACGTGGTTCTGGAGTTTCAGATCGGTTCCGGCTAGAGCTGGAGGATGGAACCCGAGATCGGCTCCAGACTAGAACCAACTCCCACAGATGGGGACCGACTACGACCAGCCCCCGTGGATGGGGACCGACTACGACCAGCCCCCGTGGATGGGGACCGACTACGACCAGCCCCCGTGGATGGGGACCGACTAGTACTAGCCCCCGTGGATGGGGACCAACTAGTACCCTGCTAAATTTAGGGCCCGAGTAGGACCCGTCACTGACTGATCTATGCCCCGACTAGGGTTCTGTGTACGGTTCTGTCTACGGTTCTGTCTGGGGTTGGCAACCACATATAACTCTAGGAACTTGAAAGGTGTTGTCAAATTCAATGTCATTTGGATATACAACCCCCAACTGCTATCGTCTAGTACAGGGAGTTGTTGGAACCATGTTTGGTTGCCTTGGCCAATATTAATTCTGGCGGAAATTACCAGTTCGTAATAATTCGGGTCAATACCAAGTTCCTGGTACACTTCCCTAGTTATACCGGCGAAATCTAAATCCGAGCCGATATTGAACATTTTCTGGGGTTGGGTACTATAATAAGCACCATTGGGCCCTTGTTGTACTTCACCACCAAAATAACAAGCAATTCCAATCATAGTTACCTGAATTACAGAACAAACCCAACATTTAATAAATTTACAAAAAATTAAAAAGTAATTAAATAATTAAAAAAATATAAAGGACTAGAGTGAAAAAAACTTACTCTTTGGTCTTTGCGAGAATGTTCTTTGCTGCCTGCTGCCTTGGGTCGAATGGAATGAGCACAGTATACTGAGTTGGTGCCTTAATAGGCAGAAGAGGTTGGTGCGCCAACCCAGTCAGCGCACCACTTGGTGCGCCAACCCAGTCCGCGCACCACCCTATTTGGTGCGCGAACTGAGTTAGCGGGGGTGGTAGAATTGATACGGGCCAAACAGGAGTGGTAACGATTTAATTTGATTTTTTTCTTGTGGTAACAAAAAAAATTTCGGCAAAAGCAGAGACGGATCCAGCATATGCAGGATAAAACAACTCACGTTTTAAAGAAAATCTTCTCTCGTATGCTAGAAGCGGGGCAAATCCAGCATACTGCAGCTCTGAATATAAAATGTCCTACTTAAAATTTCAAAATTAGTTTACAGGTATTGAGTTTTGGACTCTTGTTTCACTCTTGAAAAAAAAAATGACCTCCCCTGTCAGCCCATAATTTTGCAATAACTCAGACCACGATTTACTCAAAGCAAATAAGAAAAAAAACCATTAGAAAAGTGGTAGACTAAATTTTCCGCATGATTTTGATGCACAAGTCAAAATTGTAGCCCAAAGTGAATAAGTAAAGAATTGTTAAAAAAAGACACTTCTCGGTCCATGCCTAAGTGATGCAATCTCGGTCTCGAATCTCGACTCCGCTAGTGACTCAAAAACAGTTTAGTGAAATTAGAAACAAAGAGTGCTAAGTAGCAAAAGCGAGAATAAATTTCTCTCAAAAAATATATTGATATTCAAAAAATTAAAGAAGAAGATGACATGTCATTTCTTCTTATAATATAATCATAACATATTAAATAGCATAGAAAAACTAAAAGTCCAATTTAGAAACTAACAATACATAATGACTAACTCTAGTAAACTCCAAAATAATTAAAATGACATAGAAAATATAAATAGTCAAACCTAGAAAATAATAACATAATAAAATTTTCTAGAAAACACAACATAATTAAATATTGTAATTATCATCATAGAAAATGATAAACTAGTGGAACCCGTGGAACAATTAATCCGTACCGAGTCCAAGTCGGAATTTCGGTTTTCATCATACTCCCCCGGTTGACGAAAGCTTGACCTCAAGCTTGTATTTTCACCTTGAATTCGGCTCTTCTTCTTATTAATCCTTGTAGATCTCTTTCAAACAATATATTTTCAGATCAAGCACCATAAAATCTTTGTAGACCTCTTTCACATTGGTTTTTCTACGCATGTATTTCATCAAATCTTAGGCACAAACATATAATGCCAATAAATTGCAACGATTTCGCGCACCGCTTACGAAATCAACAAACTAGAGTCAACTTTAATTTTTAACGTGTTGGATTTGATTCATTTGTTCAACAAGGCATACTCAAATTTTATGATAAAAGCAAGAGTGTTGTTGACCAAAAACCTTGCATTTTCTGGTTTGGAATTTGGTTGCAAAAATGGATCATTGTAATTGGATTTCATGACCTCATTTTTGGTCAAATACATATGTTTTGTTTGCAAGAAAATATTAGATCTAACCTCCATAGACAAAGTATTTTCAAGGTTACTCGAGAGCATCGACAAATCACCAACACATTTTTCATCAAAATTTGAAGAGTTCTCAATGGACTCAATTTTTGTCTCGAGTTCATCGGTCAACGTATTGACATCATCTTCATCATCGGGCTCTTCACTTTCTTCAACCGTGACAAGCTCATTTTCAAGCTCATCTGGTTCTTCTTGGCGTTCTTCCACTATAATGGTTGGCATTTGGTTTGGAGGTGGGTTGTTTCGAGGTGGACTGTTGCGGTTGAGGGTTGGTTTGTCATGCTGTTGGCGGTTTTCGTTGGGATTAAGGCGCTCTCTAACTCCAGTAATGCGTTCACTCAACACTTTATGGTTTTTTTGCATTCGTTCGATTAATACATTATGATTTTGTTGCACTCGCTCGAGGATGGCGAAAAGGTTTGGGTCGGCCATTGTCGAATTTGGAGGTTGTCGAACTTGGTTGTTAGAATTGGCGGTTGACGGAGATACAGCTTCATGCAAGCGCAAATGTGGTTGTCGAACTAGGTTGTCGGGATACAACTTCACGCAAGCGTGAAGGTGGTTGTCGAACTTGCTCTGATACCACTTGACGCAATCTCGGTCCCGAATCTCGACTCCGCTAATGACAGGTCTCGAAAACAGTTTAGTGGAATTAGAAACAAAGAGTGCTAAGTAGCAAAAACAAGAATAAATATCTCTCATAAAATATATTGATATCCAAAAAATTAAAGAAGAAGATGACATGCCATCTTTTCTTATAATATAACCATAACATATTAAATAGCATAGGAAATCTAAAAGTCTAACTTAGAAACTAACAATACATAATGACTAACTCTAGTAAACTCCAAAATAATTAAAATGACATAGAAAATATAAATAGTCAAATCTAAAAAATAGTAACATAATAAAGTTTTCTAGAAAACACAACATAATTAAATAGTGTAATTAATCATTATAGAAAATGATAAACTAGTGGGACCCATGGAACAATTAACCCGTACCGAGTCCAAGTCTGAGTTCGATTCCGAGTTTGAGTTCAAGTCGAAATTTCGATTTTCGTCACTAGATAACTCAGATTAGTCAGTTTTCACTCCTCAGCCAAACAGATCGTAGAAGAACACAAGAAAAAAAGAACTCTCAGAGACACAAAAAGGTGAGTAGAATTCATATCACCGTAATAGGGAATCTTTTACAATTACTTGATCTGGACCGTTCTTTTTAACTTGGCACGAATCTCAAAACCCAATAATACTGCCCCCTCAGTCAGCCCGAATCCCAAACCAGCTGAGAGTTAATCTCAAACCGTAAATAGCTAATTGTAAAAGGGAATCTTTTACGGTACTGTTGAGGATATGGACTCGAGGTGAGTAGGCGACTCCGATCTGAACTAAAAAAAAGTAAAGTACTTGACAATGCCAACAAACTATTTTCTAAATGATGATTATTATTGAAAAACTAAAATATAACTAAAAAATACTCAATCTTTAATTGAAAAGATGCAATTCACAAATATAATTAGCACATGAAATAGAAAAATGCTTCAAATCTAAAGGATCCAATCAAAAAAGAGAATAAAAAAAAAACTTGTGAAGATAACCACAAAATATATTTGATATTAAACAATTACACTCACACAGAAGAGACGTGCATTTTAACGAAAAAAAATCAATATGATCTGAAATTCACAAAAATATATCCATTAAAGATTATAGATACATTCAAGTAAACAATGTTCCGATTTGAAGAATTTACGAGGCCTAATAAGAGATGAAATATAATAAACTTGCACGCACTGTACTGGATCTGCTACAGCTCGGAAACATATATAGGGAAACTACGAACCATTCGATCGTTAAGGAATAACCAAGATGCAGCATAACCTGACAATGAACAATTGAACATCCTTTTTTTCGTATAGGATCCTGGAAAAAAAAAAATCTAAGTCGTTTCAAAGAGTGAGGGTATGGTAATGGTACTCTGCATCGTGTGGATTGATGTACTTATATATCAAATTTTATATTTTTTAAAATTGTTGTACTATTTTTTTATAGGTAGAAAATTTGTACTTTTAATGGTTCAGAATTTTTAGATCAAAAAATTTTCTACTTATCTAAAAAAATAGTATAAAAAACTAAAAAATATAATTTAGAATTCAAATGCATTTTTATATAGAGATGGTTCAACTAGACTATTTGAATTTTAAAAATAAAAATATTAATCCGTAGTACGAACAATTGGCCAATTTACGCCATGCATAGTAGTTGATGAGTCCGACTATGCTGTTCTCCAAATGGGATAACAAGACCTTGTTATTCTAAATCTAAATGTATATCTTTATTGAGATTCGTACATGAAAAAATTCAACGGTTACATTTGAAATAACAGAGTCCCGTTATCCTATTTGAAGATCAGCAGAGTCGGATCAGCAGTGATACCATAGCCTCACTCTGTTTCAAAAGATCCATCCGCGTAGAATTCAGTGTAAAAAACTGTAAATTACTATCTACGAGTTTCAACACGGAATACACAGCGAATGCTACGCGAAATCTCCGACACCACTTTGGCAGGTAAGGAACTCGAAGTCACAGTCACTGACCACTCTGCTTGGTGATGCCAAATTGCCAACCACAACTTATTCTTGAGAGAAAATGTCTATTTTTTTTTTTGTTATTTTCTGGAAATTGTATAGCTATTTTAAAAAATAACTGCCAAATATTGTATACATTTATGTGAATTTTATATAAAACATTTAAACTTTTGTAATTAATAATTATTTTCACTTAAAAATATGTGAAGTATGCTTAATAAATTAGAAGATTGACAGTAAAAAATGTGCTCTCATATATAATTATATTTTTTTGTCAAAGACAAACAAATATATATACACACACACATACTCATATATATATATGAGAATGGCTAATATACAAAGTTTGTTCCTGAACTCAGGAACAAACTGTTCGGTTCTTCGATTTTCAAAGTCTCAGTCGATCCAAACCGTTAGATATTCAATCTATTTTAAAATGTGCTTGGAGACCAAATTTTATATTTTTTAGAATTTTTTTACTATTTATTAAACTGGTTTGAAAACCGCTGTTTTTTAATGGTGCATAAGTTTAATAAAATTAGCGGTTTTCAAACCAGCTTAATAAATAGTAAAAAAATTCTAAAAAATGTAAAATTTGGTCTCCAAGCACATTTTAATATAGATTGAATATCTAATGTTTTGGATCGACTGTTTGGACTTTGAAAATCGGAGAACCGGACCATTTCTTCCTGAGTCCAAAAACAAATATTTATATTAGCCATTCTCTCTCTCTCTCTATATATATATATATGGACAGTGCTACGGTGCTACACGTAGCATAGAGCCCTCCGTGCTACGGCTTAATTTTTAAGTTTTTAAAATCATAACGGTTGATCCGAACCGTTCAACATGATCTCCATATGAATATGTACTTGCAAACCAAATTTTACATTTTTTAAAATTTTTTTACTATTTATTAAGCCACTTTGAAAAAACACTAATTTGTACACAACAGTAAACTTTTCAGGACCATTGGATCAACGATTTTCATAGTGGCTTAATAAATAGTAAAAAAATTCTAAAAAATGTAAAATTTGGTTTGCAAGTACATATTCATATGGAGATCATGTTGAACGGTTTGGATCGACCGTTAGGATTTTAAAAACTCAAAAATTAAGCCGTAGCATGGAGAGGCTCTATGCTATGCGTAGCATATTAGCAAAATCCTATATATATATATATATATATATATAGAGTAAGGCTACGGTGCTTTGCAAAGTAAAATCCCCTCTTTACTTCGGGCTACTTTTTGCATTTTGAAAATCCAAACAACCGATCCGAACCGTTCAACATGTTCTAAATATTGAAATGTGCTTGGATATCAAATTTTATATTTTTTGGAATTTTTTTACTATTTATTAAGCCACTTTGAAAATCACTGATCCAACGGTGAACAGTAAAAAACAGTAAAATTTTCTGGACCACCGGATCAACGATTGTAAAAGTGGCTTAATAAATAGTAAAAAAATTCTAAAAAATGTAAAATTTGGTCTCCAAGCACATTTCAACATTTAGAACACGTTTAACGGTTCGGATCGGTTGGTAGTTTGGATTTTCAAAATGCAAAAAGTAGCCCGAAGTAAAGAGGGGGTTTTACTTTGCAAAGCACCGTAGCCTTACTCTATATATATATGAGCTTGGCTACTATGCTTATATAAGCAAAAGCCCACATATGCTTAAATGAGCATTTTTGCGTTTCCAATGTTCAAATGGTCGATCCGACCGTTCATCTTGTTCTCCATATTAATATGTGCTTGGAGACTAAATTTTACATTTTTCTGAATTTTTTTACTATTTATTAAGCCACTTTGAAAGTCTCTGATCTGGTGGTCCAGAATTTTGGAAACACTGTTTTTACTGTTCACCCAGATCAGCAATTTTCAAAGTGGCTTAATAAATAGTAAAAAAATTCAGAAAAATGTAAAATTTAGTCTCCAAGCACATATTAATATGGAGAACAAGATGAACGGTCGGATCGACCATTTAAACATTGGAAACGCAAAAATGAGTTATAAGCATATGTGGGCTTTTGCTTATATAAGCATAGTAGCCAAGCTCTATATATATATATATAGTGCTTGGCTACTATGCTTATATAAGCATATGCCCACATATGCTTAAATGAGCATTTTTGCGTTTCCAATGTTCAAATGGTCGATCCGACCGTTCATCTTGTTCTCCATATTAATATGTGCTTGGAGACCAAATTTTACATTTTTCTGAATTTGTTTACTATTTATTAAGCCACTTTGAAAATTGCTGATCATATGGTCCAGAATTTTAGAAACACTGTTTTTACTGTTCACCCAGATCAGCAATTTTCAAAGTGGCTTAATAAATAGTAAAAAAATTCAGAAAAATGTAAAATTTGGTCTCCAAGCACATATTAATATGGAGAACAAGATGAACGGTCTGATCGACCATTTGAACATTGGAAACGCAAAAATGAGTTATAAGCATATGTGGGCATATGCTTATATAAGCATAGTAGCCAGCCCCTATATATATATATATATATAACATGTGGCGCTTCGAAGGTATCAATCAAATACATACAACCCGATAAAACTACATTATATCACAATGCATTTCGTTTGAAAAGAAAATCAATGAGTGTCCTTTCGATAGCTATCACTTCGGTCGCTAGAGAATTCGCATCCTCTAAGATATCTCATAATTTGCGTGACTTTTTGAAAAATCCCAACTGTCCAAAGCAGTGCTGTATGCGCTCGTTGAACATATAGAGTACCGCTAAGTAATTAATTATAAATAATTCAAAATAATCAGTTATAATTGAAAATAATCAGATAATTAATCGGAGAAAACTGTAACGGTTTGATCACCACCAACGACTAATCAGCCGATTAATCAAACTAAACGGTCTTTTTTACAACACTGGTTTAAATATGTTCTGCACGAATCTCAAAGTACAAATAATATGCCCGCGCTACCTCCGAATAGGCACCGGACACGTCGGTCACACAAAGATACGAGGCATCTCAGAGGATGCGCACTTGTCGCTAGACCTCAGTACCTCACAGCGGGGAATGAGGAGGACAAGACACGAAGAGGTGTACAACTGTACATCGAGAGTGCCGCGGTTTTTAAAGTTAGTAAATGAGCTTGTAATTGCTTCTAGACTCGCTTGATGATGTATGATTCACTTGCACCTAATAAATGTCATTTATTTTATCCTCTGCTCGACGGTGACGCCGGTCAATGCATGTCCAAATCTATGCACATAGCTTATACCAGTCAATTATTTTACTTTTTTTTGGCGAAACTGCCCCTAAACTTTTATTTAGACAACAGTATAGTACAAAGTGAAGGTTCTGCAAAAAGAAAAATATACATTGCTACATTAGAAATATACAAGCTAACTAAAGCCTTATGCCGTATTCCTCATATCTAAAATTGAGAAAAGATTACAAAATTGGAAGGGCCAACTCTTATCTATAGGGGGGAGACATACATTACTCAACTCCATACTCTCTTCCATCCCCCTCTATGCATTATCCTTGTATAAAGTCCCAGCTACTGTACTTAAGGAAATTGACAAAATTAGATGTCGATTCCTCTGGCAGGGTACCAGTAAATCTAGGAAGAAATATGCTTTAGTGAATTGGGGCAGAGTCTGTTTGGCCAAAAATTATGGAGGCCTAGGAATTCTTAATCTTAGGGATATGAATATTTCTTTACTTGTGAAATGGTGGTGGAAGTTGAAAGACCCATCATATTCAAGCACATGGAAATCCTTACTAATTCATCTATACTCCAATGCTCTTACTCAATATTCACCTTCTCCATTTTGGAAATCTTTGTTGAAACTGAACTCTCTAGGTAACTGCAGTCTACATTATACACCAGGTAGTCATTCTCAAGCTAGGTTTTGGGAGGATATATGGTATGAGAACTGTGCTTTATCCTCTAGATTCCCTCAACTTTATGCTAATTGTATTAATAAATCAATTTCCTTTTCATCAGTCATTAACTCCCAGGGTCAAGCTGTCCTTTTTAGTGAAGTTCTTACAGGTGTGTCACTCCACGAATGGACTCAAGTATTGACTATGCTTAGTCATATGTCTTTCACACATTCTGATGACAAACTGTCCTGGCGATGGGAAAACTCAGGGAGTTTTAGTGTTAAATCGCTTTATCAATTGATTAATTATAAGGGTATTTTAGTAGTCGATCCACTGATGTGGTGGTCTACACCTTTACCACCAAAAATTAAAATTTTCATGTGGCTGGTGTTTCATAATAAAATTTTGTCAAAAGTCAATTTGAAGAAAAAAGGTTGGGAAGGGGATACTACATGTGTCTTTTGTTCTAGTGAAGAATCAGTTAAGCATCTTTTTTTGCACTGCCCTTTAGCCACTCAGGTCTGGTTTTGGATGGGGAAATCTCAACTACCATATCACCAATGGAATAACATGAAGGCAGTTTTCAACTTTGCTCAAACTCTGCCCCATCAAGAAAAAACAGCATTTTTAATTGTACTTAGTGCCATTTGCTAGACGATCTGGAAACATCGAAATGACGTGTGCTTCAATACTGCCCAAATAAAAACTGCTAGGAGTATTATTTATTTAATCATTTCTTTAACCTTCTATTGGACAGGGAGTAAGAAAATCAAAGGAGGAGTGAGGAAGGAGACACTACATTGGCTTCCAGATGAAGAAATTATGGATGCTATTCCTCTTCGGGTGCTCTGGCCAGACGATGAAGACAGTGGATCCTTCCAACAGGGCGACTCTGATGTGAACCCTTAGAGTTTAGCTAATAGCTTAACTATTTTGCTGTTATGTGGTTAACATTTTGTTCAAGTTCTTGTTGAGCTTTTGGAGTCAGCGATTTTATATAACCAGGGTTAATATTGGTCTCTAGAGATTTAGCATTACTAACTAGATTATCAGAGCGATTTATCAGTAGCAGAAAAGAGAGATTCCTACTCTCTTTTAGTGAACATTGGTCTTTTGTAAGTCTGTGTTTCGTTATTCTATTAATGAAACAGGGCTGTATCAGCCTTTTTACCAAAAAAAAAAAAAAAAAGCCTTATGCCGTCAATATTAGCTGACTGGTAGACCACATGGTTTTCTTTTACAAAAAAATTTATCGAGTTTTCACATGCAACACTTTGCCCTTACAGACGAATCGAGAGCAAAATTATCGTGCTGATATTCACGCAATTTTTTTTATTATCAATAAAATACTAATCAATTTTTTAGGTGGCGAACAATCAAATTCAATTTAATTATTATTCAAATAAAATAACTTCTCTCATCATTAATGTGTAAATTTATTTTTTTCAATATTATATCTCCTAAAATAAAAATATCTCTTATTTAAGACTAGTTGTTTTTGGATCATAATAAATTATATTTTCACAAGCTAGACCTCACATATTTTAAAGTTAAAATTAAAATTATCATATCAATATTTTATATTAATTTGAAGGTGTAACGGAGATAGATTATCATCTAATTATAGCGCGGATGACATAGTGGCTCTGTAGGAGGTTTTAGAGATGTGTGCTAGCACGAATCTTAATAAATATTAATAGCCAAGTGGAATGGAGAAGTGGTCCCTGCTCGGCTGCTTTTCCAAGTAGGGACAAAAAGGGGATGTGACGGGCTATTTAATTCGGATTGGCAGTTGCTAACACCAAATAAGAATAAATTAGTAACAGAACGGTGCTAATGACCTTGGCAAGATATGACTCATATGAGCAGTCCGGATCCTCTGCGTCACCTCAACGTTTGAGTTTAAATCCGGACCGCCCGATTCGGCACCAACCTGTAAGGTGCTAAATCTCTTTAAAATTCGTGCTAATATATGACGAACGTTATCAATGATAGTACTTTCGTGCTGAGGTAAAATACAGTTATAGGGTTGCATTCCTATATTTTATTATTCGATTTCAATTATTCAAAATAATATTTGCTTTAGAGATGATACGCTTCTCCTGAGCAGACACATTGTGTTTGAAAAGGAATCGAATCTTCTGTCTACATGAGAACAGAAAAATTATGTCCACCATTAAATTTAGTCAATATCTAATTAACACATGGCATCCATATTTTATCTCATTAATGGGAATTTTTTTATTTAATTAATTTAATGTGGATCTTTTCTTTTCTTTCCTCTTTTTATTAATGAGGATCTTTTTAGTTAGTATGATTTAGGGATTATTGGTGTTTTTCTTTTTTTAAGTAAGCTATTTAATTTTAATTTATTTAATTTGATGGAGCAAGTATGGTGTATTCGCCATCACGCAAGGTACTAAGTACCAGTTCATTATTTTTGGAATAGGAATTGTTATCTTCTTGTTCAATGCCAATAACTGAGAGTTAGTTTAAGCATTTGTCAATCATGCCACTTATGTTCCAATTTAATGTTTTTAACCATGAATGCTCTAATCTCACTCATATTCACTAATTTCATAAAAAAAAAGGATTATTAGGTTTTGATCATGAAATTTAAATTGTTGACAATGTGTATGAAATAAATTCACAAAATAGACCCTGAAAGCTCGTATATTACTTTACTGTGCACCAGATAAAATGAATGAAAAATGCAAATTAAACTAGTCTAAGTTTTGAATGTTATCAAAAGATTTATATCACAATTTAATAAAATAATGGAAGAGGAGGGATGCACCGGTAATCCGATACGGCATTAGATCAAAATTTAATAAAATAATGGAAAAACAAGGTGAAGAGACAGATGAGAGAGCAAATGAAGATCCACAATAAATTAATTAAATAAAAGATACCCGTTAATGAGATAAAAGATAAATGTCATGTGTCAATCAGACATTTGGCTAAATTTAATGATGGACAGAATTTTCCTGCCCTCATGTGAGTGAGCAGAGAATTCAGTTCCTTCGAAAATGCTTTTATTATGATTCAAAATTTTGGTAATTCAGAATTTATTATGATTCAAAATGTTTTTTTTATTATGATCAAAATTTTAATTTATTTTTTCAAATTCAATATATGAAAAGAATTGACTCTTTCTTCGTGAGACGAAACATTGCACAACTAAAATATTTGTAGGAGATCAAGGTTATCAAAGAATTCGCATCACCCTGGATACTTGAGGTATAATCAATGTTCTCAATAGTGATTATTTTAATAGCGCTATAGCTTTTAAGGTCCGAAAAACTTTAGTGTAGCTATAGCGCAACCATAGCTAGCTATTTAAAATCATTATAAAAGAAAAGCGGTTAATAACGTTATAACTTTTGAGGTCCGAAAAAGTTATAATGCAACTATTGCGTAGCTATAGCTAGCTATTTAGAATCCTGGATATAATTAATAAATTCATATCGTTCTTTGACTGTAGCACGAATTCTTTTAGTCCAGTTAAGACTAAATCCAAACCGTTTATTTTTCTGCAGTAGCTTCATATATTGAGGGGATACGGATTCGGTTACCAGAGGCCAACGGGGCATTATTCTCAATCTGGTCCTACGGAAAGGTGGATGCCTGTTGATTGCCTTTGGAAGAGAAAATTTTGGAAATGGAATTGTAGGTGCATGTGACATCAATAGCAGGTGAATTTTAAACGTGGTTGGCCTGTGTGATCACTCGTGCAATGTACTTTGAAAAAAAAGGTCGAAATTCAGGGTTGAAGGGTGTAAGTCTAACTTGATTAATTCAACAAATTTGACCAATTGAACTGATCCGACAAAATATTTTGGACACGGATTTACAAAAAAATGTTGAGTAAAATTTGACACGGCCATTGTACTTAAGTTTTCTCAAGAAAAATTGTTTTTAGAAAATATTATCGTATAAATTATATTTTGCTATTAATAATTTTTATATGTCAGTGTTTATAATTTCTTACTTATCTTGTTGTAATAATTTCTTTAAATAAAATCTGTTAGGTCTCTAAAATTTAATCATTTGATATAAAATTGAGATTAAAAATGTCGTAATTTAATTATTATAACTTAATTTAGATTGACGATCTAAATAAAATCGGACCTATCAATATCATTGATGAGTTTCGTCTGAAAATAGTTCCTTTTGCAGAAAAAAAAAAGAGAAAAATTATTGAAGTGTGACAAGTGTCTATATTATTTGTTTGTGCGCTCAATGTTATCCCGAGAGACCAAACATGATACTGCAAGACACACCATGCAACTCATGGTTGGAAGCACAGAGGATCTGAAAGATGAAATATCTAAATCCGGTAACAAAGATATTTTAAAGCGTGATTTAATGAGATCATTAATTTGTGTTTGTAAATACTCCACTCAAAGCACCCACTTTCCAAAGCACCCTCTCTCTCTCTCTCTCTCTCTCATTGGATTTTCCTGAAGCAGTGAAGGGACAAAATTTCTCTCTCATTTCTCAAAAAAAAAAAAAGACAAAATTTCTCTCTCCTGCGTCTTTTGAGGTCGCATCGCATCGCATTCCAAACTAACTCTCTCTCTATCTCTCTCCATTTATCTATCTAAAAGGGTTTGCAGTTTTCACACGGCGTCTCTACTGTAGGTCTCTTTATCCCTAAACCATGGAGCTTGATCTTAAAGCAGTGACGCCAAAAAGGTTCAGCACTTTTTTAGCCTTTTAAGTTGTTGAAATTTTCCTTTCTTTGTAACTATTTTTTTTTTCCATTTACTTATTTGTTTGTTTGTTTGTTTCAGGAACTAAGCTTGTGATGGGTTTTTCCTCCCTCCACTAAACTAAGTAAAACCCGCTTCTCCTTTTAATCTTTTATCTACTTTGAATCTTGTTTTCTTTTTAGGTGCTATGATAGTGTTATTCAATCTTTTTCTCTACTACAAGTGAAATGAAGACTGATTTTAATTTTAAGAAAAAGAAAGAAATTGACTTCCTCCTTTCCCCATTTAATCTCGCCTTTCCCTTTCAAAAATCTTGTGTCTCATCATCTCTCTTGTTAATCCTTACTCTCGTGAACATTTATTACATTTGTGTTTATCAAGTTTTAATGATCTTTTTAATTGTGTTCTAATAACCTAACATGAATTAATATGATTTGAACATTTTTTCTGACCTTTTGTGCCATTTTATTTTTTATTTATTTTTGCTAATTTTTTGTCAGAAGCCTTGATTTGAAGCTGCATCTAACACCAAACAATATCATCTCATTTGAAGATATCACATGGCTTCTCTATTTAGTTTTTTTTTTAATAACTAGGAAAGTAGTCTTGTGATAATGTTTTTTGTCTTGATAAAACTAAGTGAAGAACACTTCTCCTTTAAATCTTCTATCACTTTCCTGCTTTAATTTACATGCTATAAAATTGCAAAAGTTGGTGTGATGATTTAGCTATTACACCTTTCAAGCTAATCCAACTAAACCTGACTTCTCTTTTGACACTTCAAAACAAACATTACCTTTCCAAAGTTGTGCTTTTCCCCTCGAATTAATCTTGTCTCCTTTTGGCATCTTGGATATCCTGTTTAATTATCTTCTAATTATTTGAGTCTAATTGCAAAAGTCAAATTGCATGAATAATATTATTCTTTCGATTTTATAAACAAACGTATTACTTTTCCTTTTTTATAGTTTATAATCATATTCCCTATTTTCGTTGGCCAAACATATCTCTTTACTGAATAAGCAAATTTAATTATAGGGAATTAGT
>JAJGRW010000946.1:0-47477 GCA_025461045.1 Carex parvula | reverse complement strand
CTACTATTAGAACTAAATAATAAAAGTAAAAGGGGGGGTTTTGTGTAATTTCGTTTTTAAAGAAAAATTAAAGTAATTAAAAGTTCGTAACAAAAAGCAATAAAAGTCGGGTGAAAATCAAGTTTGAGAAGTCTATGAGTATTCGGTCCACAATTCCTTGCTAATTCTATCTACTCGGTTTGTTTAAATTCATGTTTGATTATGACGAGGTTTCTAACCTATGTTAGCCTTTGGAACAAATATTAATACAAATACTTTAGGTGGATGGATTAATGTTCCTCGAATTCTAGGGCTGTCACTAACCTAGAGGGATATTTAAGTCACATGCTTCAAAGTATATATCGATATTTGTTCTAAGGTGTCCTAATTAGGTTTTGACTTCACGATTAAGTCCTTCACCAAACCCTAACCTTAATTTCTATAGTTCCGGGTTGGATATCAAAGTACGGTCGCTTCTAATCCAAATCCTAAGATATGTATTTATGATTTCAATTAGTACTGTCCTTACCTTGACCAATGCTAGAATTTAATAAACTTAAAGCGGAAAGACACGATCAACGCGATTTCAAGCTACTTCAATGCAATAAACCCTAACCAGGTGTGATTATGATTCAAGTACTAATAAAATTCATAAAGAATAAATCACATAAATTAACATCAAATCAAACAATCATCATAAAAACTAAAATCCGAGTAAAATAGAATTTAACAAGTTCATGCTATATGACATAAACCCCTAAAGAGAAACTAGTCTCTCATGGAGAAGCAAGCATCCACAAGAAAATACAAGATAAACATGGTAAAAACTGAGAAAATACGTAAGAGAAAAGAATACAACCAATCTCCTAGTTCCTGTCCAAGTTCTTCCCTTGTCGCTCAAGTAAAACCTCGACTTCTTCCTTCTCTTCCTTCACAACTTTGATCACCGCCGGCAAGTGGAGTAGAATAACTTCAATTGAGCAATGATGAGCAGTTATACTTTCTCATGTGGTCTCCTTAGCCTTATATAATATTTTCTGAACTTGGAGATCAAGTCGTTTTATTTTTGGCGCCCACTAACTTAGTAATTTTCTGAACTTGGGGATCAAGTTGCTATATTTTCAGCACCCACTAAGTCTACTAACTTCTATATTTCAAATTTTGTGATTATGAACTTGGAGACCAAGTTATTCTAATTTTGGCGCCCACTAAGCCCGCCAACTTTCCATATTTAGCAGTTTTTCAGGCTGATGCGGCCATTGATGCGGTTGTACAGAATTATATATTCCGAATTTGGATTTGTTTCCTTCATGAAAGTTGTAGATATCTTTGTCCTGGTTCCATCAAGCTTTGAATCACCCAAATTGGAGTTTGTATGACCAAGATATGGCCAAAATACGAACTGTGTGTCGCTGAGTGCGGATCAAGTGCGGCCCGAGTGCGTCCGCACTGCGCTCGGACTTTTCTGTTTTCTGTGTCTGATGGATGAGTGTGTCCGCACTCTGGGTCAGTGCGTTCGCACTGGGCTCGGTTTTCCCTGTGTTGTGCTCTGAATTTCTGAAATTCAAACGGTCATAATGTTGGGTTTTCGACTGTTCAAAACCCGTTGATTAACTTTTAGGCTCAAGCTGCGGAAAGACCGTAGAACAAAAATTTCTACGTCTAACTCAAGCCAAGGATTAAAAGATGGTATCGTTCTTTTAATCCTTTAAGGATCTATTCCCGTAATTGATTTCTAAAACTTGAATCTATTTACCAAGTAAATAAATATATATAACATTTATACCTTGTATCCAAATTCCAATTGGATTGTAGTCACGTCTCGTAGCCAGAGAGCGATTATTTCTTTTGCCAGAAATACTATAACATTTATACCTTTATCGGTTGTCCACCATGAAATAGCCAGAGAGCGATTATTTCTTTTGCCAGAAATACTATAACTGCGTTTTTCGCAAATACACTATTCACGAAAACCCGAAAACACTATTCACAGCTCGCAAGATATACGTAATCAAATTACGTATTCTTTCTTTTCTTACGAAAACACTATTTGGGAGAGAAAAATATTATAACCGAATCGAATCGAGTCGAATCAGATTTCTATATTTTTCTCTACCCCTACCCCTCTATTTATAGGGTTAGGGAGGTACTTGTAAGCAGCTTGCAGCAGAGGTGCTTGTAAGCTGCTTGTAAGCTACTTGCAGCAGAGGTGCTTGCAAGGACGTGCTTGTAAGCTGCTTGCAGCAGAGGTGCTTGCAAGGACGTGCTTGTAAGCTGCTTGCAGCAGAGGTGCTTGCAAGGACGTGCTTGTAAGCTGCTTGCAGCAAAGGTGCTTGTAAGCTGCTTACAGCAGAGGTGCTTGCAAGGACGTGCTTGTTGCGATAAATTTATACAACGTGTCGAACACGCTTATAAATTTAATGTGTTTAAGCTTATCATTTCTATGACATTTATTTATTAATTATAACATTTATAATTAATCAAATAAATTAATTCTCTGATTACTTTCCTATTAGTGTGACCCGATAGGATCTGTGTTATGTTGGTAAATAGAATTAAAACCGTTTTAACTTCTATAATCATGAGAGGCATCTGGCAAAACGCATCATGACCATCCAATTACACAGATGATGCTGTACTGTACAATATCACGATCCAGTAAACTATTTTACTTGTGTTTAATTCTTTCGTCTCATAGTATCAGATCAGTTTCAATGTAGGTATGTGTCATTCTTGCAAACTAATCTTTTCTTGATCTTAAGTTAGATCATCAAATATGATTAACTCTTTAATCATACCGTGTACAGATAATCTTACTTTATCAAGGGGTCCAGTGACACTATAACTCGTATAATAAATACGAGGGACAATAGTACTTTTGGTAGACCATCACTACCTCAGCTAAGTTATGTATACCGAAGAGCTACCGTTATAGCTACTTTTTACAGATAGCTAACGGTAACAATCACACATACACATCTCTTAGTTAGGAAAGATAAATACCTCATACTGTAGAACTTAACACTGAATAAAAGCATTAATGACACGAACACAATTCCGTATAATGTTTCATTCGGGGTCTGTCAAATACCATGTTCCTGGAACATGTATCTATGTGATTAAAATGACAACTCAGTGTCTATGGTCAGTAAAACTTAACCATCATTTAATCTACATACTAACCTTTAATTGGTTAATTAGTGTTCTTTGCTAATTACCTCGGTCAGTGACTATTAAGAGTATTTATCATCTATATTATGAAGTTCTACTCATTTCGACTCCGAATGCCGAAATGATCCATAATTTGATAAAACTCAAAGAACAAAATGATAATCATTCAATTCATGAACAAAGCTTTATATAATTAAATTATCGTATTATTGACTTCTAGATTATTACAAACTAACACATAACTCATGATCCGTAACTCCGTTTTCAGTGTTCTACCACTTTTCGGAAAGCTTGCGAGAAGATCTACAATTTGCTCCATTTTCTGTAACTTAAATAGACTTTGGCAGTAACTTGATTCTTGGATATATTTCATTCTATTATCTACTAAAATACAAGATATTTGGTGCTATTATGTGGTAAAAATCAGACCGAACATGTATATAATTTAGGCCTATCATTCAACATGATTATAAAATGAATATGTACTTGCAAACCAAATTTTACATTTTTTTGAATTTTTTTATTATTATTTTTAGATAGGTAGAAAATCACTGTTTTTGGATGGTCCAGAATTTTCAGATCAAGTGATTTTCTACCTATCTAAAAAAATAGTAAAAAAATTCGAAAAATGTAAAATTTGGTTTGCAAGTACATATTCATTTTATAAACATGTTGAACGGTTCGGATCGACCATTAGAATTTTGAAAACTCAAATATTGAGCCGTAGCACGGACCAAACTGTGCTATGCATAGTACCGTAGCCTCACTCTTTTGGTTGTGTTGTTATTCGGTTGACAAGTTCAATTCAGCTGGTTCAGTTATATTTTTGAAAACCGAACAAAGTTTTAATTTGACTATTTAATTTGATTTAACCAAACTGATCCAATAAACACCTCTAACTTCAAACAACTGGAGTTAAGTCAGATTATTACAAATCAGACTAAAAACTATAAAAGTTCAAAATACCTAGCTAGCGAGTAACTAGCTACCTATATTGCAACAAAATGAAGATAGCCAAATCAAAACGATATATACTTCAGTACATAACAAAAGAAGATGCAAGCTTTTTTTAGCAACAACAATAACAGAGCAAAATTAGCTAAGAATCAAGCAATCCTGTTCCAAACATATGGATTGGATCTTGGGCCTCCAGCTACAGCTCTTCCTCTGCTTTTCTTTGATTCAAATTTCACCACCACACAGACAATTGAAAGTTCTCATCGCGGGTTGCACATTAATTAACGACTTTAATTATGCAAGTAATTTGGATTTTCCACGAGAGTCTTAAAGAGATACCCATACCTCACATTACAACCATACACACCTGTTACGAAAGAATTAATTAAGCAGGTAAAACACATGTTATGTTTTTTGTTATATAAACACAAATTAAAAAGAGGAGAAATAGTACACTTGAAAGGAAAGAAAATGAACAACCAACTAAATTTGTTTATCAACTAGGATTCAGTGGCTCTTTTTTTTTTTCAAAAACAGAATTCAAAATTTGTTCAACCCAAAGGTTAAGTATTGGATACATGATCGTAGAATATGTTTTACTGAAAACAAATATATCCACTAATCATGATAACCAATTAAAAGGTTATTAAAATTTAAAAAGTCAAAGTATAAATATATTCTCTATAAATTAGATAGCTTATATATTATCAAATTTGTTAAAATACATGTTCTATAACTAACAATATAATTTTACCGCCATTTAATTGGTAACGAAATAAATAAAATTAAACAAAATTTTATGGGCAACTTGGCACTAAAATCGATTTTATCGACATTTAAACAGCAAAAAAATAATTTTCAAATTACATTAAATTTCATATACAACTTATTTAAAAGAAACATAACTCTGTTTTTGAAACCATACAAGTGCCCCAACACCCTCGTTTAAAGATATAAAAGTACCTTCGGGCAAGCGGAGATCACTAGAGGGCAAATATCCTCCCCGGTACCATAAAAGATTCCCTTCACTTTACGGTTTGAGATTAACTCCCAGCCGCTTTGGGATTCGAGTTGACGGAGGGGGCAGTATTATTGGGCTTTGAGATTCATACCAAGTTAAAAAGAACGGTCTAGATCAAGTAATTGTAAAAGATTCTCTATTACGATACCGGAGTGATCTGAATTCGATCACTAGAAGAATGAAGAACGTTGGAACTAGTGACACTTACACTGTTCATGTAGTGAAGCAAAGCGATGTTTCGGTGAAAGTGAAGGTTGTGTTCAACGTTCAAATTGGTTTCCGAGGAAGAAATTATGTATTTCATGCATTAGTTAGATATAATGAGAAATATTTTATGAGAAGTTATTAGTGCTGCACAAAAAGTTCGTAATTCGTAGTTCGTTCATTACTATTTGAGTTTGTTGACTCGTTAAATTCGTGAATTAAGTTTGAGTATATCCCAACTCGCTCATTACCAACTCGAGTTACATGAAATTAGATCACATAAGATTCCAACCAGACCCAAATACCTAGCTCAGTAGTCACGGACTAAGTACTCTCTCTCTCTCTCTCTCACAAGCTTAGTACTCTCTTTCTCTCTCACAGACTATGAGTTATCAAACGAGTTACGAGTCAATTCGAGTTGGTAACGAGTTGATCATGCATGGCACTACAAGAATATGTGACTATCTGCGAGGATAAAAATATATAACAATGTAGATATTCTCGTTGGTAATGACAATACTCTCAAAAATAACAATTTATGTCGACTTACCCTCAGTGATGTGTGTTTTTGTGATCAGGCTAATAAAATTTATAACCCGGTTTCCTATCGAGTTAGATTACAAACGCATAATCCTATCAAGTAGTATATCGAGTGTCGATCTGTAGGAAATAAGATTTAAAGGTCTTGAGTGATTAAATCATAATCTTTCAAAAAGGTAGACAAAATCTGAAATTCAAGAGTTGTTATTTTTTATCTTTGTATTTGGCAAAAATTAAAAGTAAATAAAATAAATAAGATAGAGATGTGAATTCCTAGGGTTTTGACATACCGTTGTTACTTCAATCCGCTTTGGTTTCTACTTTATTTGATGTTGGTTTTGAGATGTTGTATGAGGGTTTTTAATCCAATTTAGTGACTGCCGCTTTCGTCTAACAATCACCCTACCAACCAAGAGATCCCGTTAAGGATTGTCTCGGTTAGTGCAAGGAGATCTTAGCTCAAAATAATTCATACTTCACTTACTGGGTACGTCGCCCTACTATCTTGTTTTTATTGAGTGTTCTCATGGTAAGACACAACAATGCGACATTCGTTTGCGAATGTCGAGACTCCCATGTATACTTTTGTTGATCCAATTAATGGTATCTTCAGCTAAGGTTTCCACCACTAATCTAGTATTTTTATTCTCTCTTATCCCAATCTAATTAGCCCAATGGTGACTAACTTCCATGTGTGGTCATCACATGATGGTCTAGACTGATAAACAAAATCAAGTAAGATCGAACATAAAGTGCAAAAGCAATCGAAAAACAAAAGACTAAACAATAATCAAATAAAAATATATATCAAAGCATCATGAGTAACAAGGTTTACTGCCAACCCTAAGAATCTAAACTTCACCGCTGAACGGTATGCTTACAAAGAGATAAGGAAAAGATACAACCATACACAAAGTACCATCCTACTTAGTCTCTACACGCTCTTTTCTTCTCACTTAAAAACACCAAAGATACAAAGATAGATTGTTCTGTTCAGTTCAGGGGTATTTTATAGGAGTGAAGAGGCGTCTGGAGAGGAGTGGAGTCAAAGTTATCTGATCTAGGTACAACTGTCAAAAAAATCCAAAGGGCGCCTCGGGCACGGTCCGTATTAGCTAATACGGACCGTACTCCTCCTGTGTAGAAGTTAGCGTTCCAGGAGTTAATGTGTATTTAGCCTTTGTAGGTTAGTACTGGGGCTCTAGTCCATATTGGCTGATTCGGTCTGTACCAGAGCCTTAGTCTGTGAGCTGCGCCTTTCCGATCGATCCGATTCTTGTTCCAAATGATGTAAAATAGCTCCAAAACATGATTCCTGCATTAAAATATAAAAGACAAAACTTAAACAAAAATTCTACATAATTCACTACCAAAATGAGCTAGATCACTCAGCAATAATAACTTTTTACTCTCACATATTCACTGATTTTTTAACTTCCGCTATAGTCATTTTTATCATTATAAAAATTAAATCAATACATACTCCACTCTGCTCTAACTCTCACCTTGCTACTAGATACAAATTAAAAATTACTTTATTTAATTATACATAATGTAATTTACATTTGCACATACAAAAATAAATAAATATAATAATAATAAAATACCAAAAATACTACAATTCCCGTACAAAGGAAAATTAATGATACAAAAACTACTAGTATCCAAATAATAATTAGCACATTATTTTAAAAGTAAACACAAATTCATCATTATTCAATTTCAATATACATATCAAATAATTGTAGATAACAAAATAATACTCTTGTTACATGACATCTGAATTGATTATACATGAGTCATCTCAATCAAAGAAAATTAATTTTCAAGATAGTTTCTCTCATACAAACTAACTCTACTTGTAATTTTTTAATCAAGAGAATATGTTATTTCTCTAAAATGGTCATAATCTTGAGTCTCGAACCAATCGGATTATCTTCCAAATACCTATTGAAAACCCGTATAACACTACTAGAATATGAGTTTTCTGCAAGGGCAGCACTTGGTTTTAGTAAGGGTAGGAAAGCCCATGCAAAAGAAACGGCATTTCTGGATTCATAAAGCTTGTTGCAAGGGTATCCCATGCAAATTGTATCGCATGCAAATGTTTGATGTGCACGCATGCAAATGTTTTCTAGATGCCCTTGCAAATACATTTTGAAGGTCAGATAATATATTTAATTAGAGGCCCATGCAACAACTCAACCACAAGCTCTTGCAAATACTTAACCGAAGGTCAAATATTATATTTAATTGGAGGTCCTTGCAACAACTCAATCCCATTCCCTTGCAAATACATTATGAAGGTATGATATTATATTTAATTAGAGGCCCATGCAATAACTCAACCCCATGCCCTTGCAAATACTTAACCAAATGTCAGATATTATATTTAATTGAAGGTCCTTGCAACAACTCAACCCCATACCCTTGCAAATACATTATGAAGATCCGATATTATATTTAATTGGAGGTCCAACAATTCAACCACATGCTAAATTTTATATCTCCTTTTGAATGATAAATTTTATTATAAATCACAACAATATGAATAATAGCAGTATATAAGAATTTTATTACTTTGGAAACTTAAATTTTAATATTTAGAACAAACTTTCCAAAATAATTGAGAAACTCAAAAAATAATTGTACAAACATTGATGACACAACACACATACAACTATTGATTCACCAATTAAAACTCTTGATCGGAATCATCTTAGACATAGAAACCAAATTCTTTCTCGCCTTACTCCATATCCAACTCTTCGTCATCTTCCTCACCTTGCATCATGTCCAACATGTATATTCATAATAGTTTGTTTAATACCACAAAATATTACAACCATACCACCTCACAAATTTTTTAAACAAGTATCGTACATATTCAATGAGAATTTGTTCTTCATGACAAAAACCTTCATTATTCCTATGCTACCTCCTCTACTTGTTCCTTTGCTCTCTCACTATTCCTCTACAAAAATCTTCATTATTCCAAAGGTGATAAAAAATTTCATTTTATAGAGATGCATAATTTTTTTTTTTATAGTTTAACAATTGTGCATATCCAACAACCAAACTTAAGATGACAAGTGGTTTTATAGTTGGACCTTGGTCAACTCTGGCTAATTTTGTTTAGAAACTCATGTACTTCACCGCTGCACATTAGTGTACCATCAAAACAATTTGACTGATATAAAAGAAAATGAAGAAGATAAATAAAAGGGGAAAAGAGCTTACCACAATGATATTTTCATGATACTAGCCTCAAGTAGCTTTAATCCAATTTTTGCAACCAAATTTTGCTTGAATGTATACGAACCCTCAAATTTTGGTTTCTGGTAAGGCACAGTATTTTTGTTTTTATGTTTTCCTCTCTTAGATTTGTTTTTTGTTTTCATATTACAAAGGAAATGTATTCCTTAATTGGGATATATATTGTGTTATGACAAAATGATTATCTCCTCAAAATAATATCCATAATTATCTAAGATATGCATAAAAGAATATGTTAATAAAAGTAGCAATAAGTGTTTAGCTAACCCAATATCAATACATTACTCACCCAATATATATGTTAAGCTGACAGTAGCAAATAAGGCGGATAATTATCAATTTCACCAAACTTTCACCTTGTAAATTAGTAAATAGGTAAAGAAGTAAGAAAGAAATATAATAGAAGGTAGTTAGTTGTAACCTAATTTGTGCGGGGCATTTCAACAAAAACCTTGTATGCACGACAAGATTAAAAAAAATTCAAAACCTATTTAATTAAAAATCCTCATTGTAAGTATTCTTATTTTTAATTAATTGATGAAATACATGTTGGAATAGAGTACAATATCAATATGACAAACAAAAATCTAAATTAATAACTTTGCCTAAGTCAGACAATTCATCAAACACATTTCACGCAAAGGTACATGCAGTCAGTTTCTAATCGCAATTCATCAAGTACCTTTCATGTTGTTGAAGTTATGACATAAAGTCAGTTCATAACACAGAAATTAGTTATGATACAAAGTCATTCTTACAATTTGGAAGGAACATTGAAGAGTCCAAAGACAACCGTCTAAACCGATCGGAGATCACTGCTCAATTGATTCGTTGGTGTAGAGAGACGTGCCAGCACCGAGTCTTCAATAGCGACGCACCAGTACCGAGTCTGATTGCCCCTCTCCGACGGTCTCTCGATGGAATGACAGTAGAAATAACACTAATCGTCGATTTCACCATAAAATTTTGTTTGGCGACAGCCAAAAATTGTGAAGGGAAAATGTACAGGAGTTTTAGAGGGAAACGAAAATTAGAGTTATGCTGCTTGAGAGTTTTGAAGCGAAATGAAAAAATTGGTTTGGGATTTTTGGAAGTTTTGGAGCGAAATTGTAAATGGAGAGGGTTAGTCATCTTCTCCAGGAAGGAAATGAAGGAGTATATTTTATTGGGGTGGGATCCACTTGGAAGAGGGAAAAAAAAGAGAGAAATAAGAGAAAAGAGTGAGGCAAGGACCATACAGCTACTTGTGTGGTTCGGTCTGACAGGCGGGCCATTTATTTCATAGACTCTATTTTATTAGAGATCTTAAACACTTCCAAATAGTTTCTTAATATTTTGGTTCAATTATTCCTGTCAGTTTCGTTAGAATTTTTCAAGCATTCGAATGAAATTTCAGATATAATGTGTTCATTTTTAATTGTCCGTGATATTATTTATAATTAGTTAATCCAGTTTATATTTTCAGGTTATAACAACTTCTAAGAATGTTTGTCTAAGAATGTTTACTAATGTTACATAATTGGAAACTAGACTAGTGTGAAAACTAACTAAAATTATTTTTACAAGAATATAAAAAGGTTGTAAAGAAATAAGAAAAAAATATTAAAATTTAGGTATTAATCAGAAATTTTGTTAATTGGAGATGGAAAAAATTAATAATTTAGAATCTATGATTAATAATTTACGTGATTAATGAAATTTATGCGATTAATGAACAAATTAAACTCATAGGCTTTCTTGCTACTACACCAATCAAGGCATAGGCTTAATTAACCTAACAAGCATAAAAATATTTGAGTGTGCATCTATTTTATGTCATAATATAGAGATAAAATTATAACATAAAATGGGCATAACTTTACATGTTACCACATCAGTTTTCGTACATTCACAATCTGTTTAGCTAAGTGAGTGCTTACAATAAATAATTGATGACAAACTTGTTAGAAATTAAATATGCTAACGAATAGTTATTCAGACATTTCACCAAATATCTTGTGTGCACTAAAGAAAGCACCTAAGTACCAAATTTGTTGGTTCATAACAAATTTGGTATGCATTGTTACACTAATGATGGTAATTTCAGTTGGGAACTTCAACAAACAGATGGTGTTCGCTAGTTAAAATTGGTTATACATGTGTAACTGTACCTGCCCTTCCCCACACCTGTACCAATGGCAAGGTATGATCCCTCCCTTGTCCATTGTACTGCACATACACCATCTCTTGAGCCCAGATCACAGAATTTTGTAACCTAAGAAAGGAAACCACAAACGAATTTTTCAAGAAGAAAAATCTCCGCTATAGTCTCCAGAGGACCAAACAAAACTGCGAAATATATAGGAATTATGCGGCACAAGAGAAGCCCATAACCAAGGGAATCGAAAGAGGGATTTTTCACCGAACTTGGTGTCTTGTACGCCAGGTGTAAAAGCTACCATTTGACTTGGAATTCACTATCGAAGTAGTACCATTAACACAACAAATCTGTACTAGCACTCTTCAATCTCCTTAGTCGGTACATCTTAGTCCAAAAGTAACAAACATTGGTTGTTTTTCTTCTCTGAGGCAAAGTAACAAACACTTAGATGGCGGAAATGCCTTTTCTGGCGGCAAGAGGGAAAAATTAGGAGAGGACTAAAGTGAAAGGAAATAGTGGGAGGGAGAGATGAAAATTAGGAGGGAAATGAAACATCAGGGTTCAATTGATGAAAATTAGGAGGGAAATTGTCAAATTTTGGGAGGGAATTAAATTGAGTGATTTGTGTGGGGAGGCGGTTTGGATTTCCAAAAACATTTAGAGAGGAGGATACGTAGAGAGATAGAGAGGAGAAGACAAATGGGACCCAGTTGCCATAGAGACATCTCTTTAATATATAATATGAATGATCATTAAATGGAGATGTCCATTGATAATCATGACAGCACATTTTTTATCGGACGGCTTAGATTTATATATGTACAAATTAATTAATGTATGCACCGCAAATAATATGAAAAAACTTCAAAAAAAAAATTAGTTTTTTTTTACAGTTTTTATGGCCAAATCATACTTACAATTGTCAAATTTATAGAATTTTATCATTATTTGTCCCTTCAACATGTGTCAATATTTGTGGACCGTTCATTTTCACGTGAGCAATCAACGGTCGATCTTCAATGAAATGATTCTAAATTTGTTTTGCAATGATCAAGGAAAAAAATTGAACATAACCAACATAAAATTTCTGAAATTTGATTATGTCTGAGCTTCGATCCAACGTGAAGTGTGTATAGCCCTTCGATGTTTCGATATTCCGTCGGCTTGATGGATAGGTAAAAAAAATAAAAAATTCATCAAACTTTGCTGCATGAAAATAAATTCAGTGCTCTTTAATTTGAACGGTTCCGATCGACCAACAGACGACGTGTTTACGCATGCCTTCATTAACTCACAAAGCAAGAGTTTGTGTATCATGTTCATGCATATAAGATATGAGTCATAAACTCTAATTTACGAGTCGATGAAGGCGCACATAAATATGTCGTCCGTTGGTCGATCGGAACCGTTCAAATTAAAGAGCATTCCATTTATTTTCTTGCGACAAAATTTGATGAAAAAATATTTTTATTTACCTATCCATCGAGCTGACGGAATATTAAAACATCGAAGGACTATAAACACTTCGCGTTGGATCGAAACTCAGATACAATCAAATGTAAGATATTTTATGAAATTCAATCTAAATAAACTAATTATTTTGCTAAATTTGTTGTTTCCCTCTTTGTCAATTTTTTTTATTGCACCCTCTGCCAAAAATTTAATTCTCTCTCTATGCCGAGTACCAAAATCTCAAAATTGGTTCAATAATTGCGTAATTTCATTATATTTTTATCAATAATTGCGTAATTTAATTGGAGATGGAAAAAATTAATAATTTAGAATCTATGATTAATAATTTACATGATTAATGAAATTTATGCGATTAATGAACAAATTTGACATTAAATTAGTAAAATATTTTGTATTAAAAATGTTACTAATGAAATCTATGCGCTAATGAACAAATTCTATTTATTATGTATGATTAGTATTACGTGATTAATAAAAACCAATCAATGAACAAATTCGATATTAATTTAATAAAATGTGTTAACTATTTTTTTTATTAACATGAAAATAAATAAACGAAAGATAAAAAAAATGAAAACTTAATTTAATAATTAAGTTTTAAAAAGTATGAAAACAATTCAAAAATATAAAAGAAAATTGATACTTGAACGTTTTCTAAATTCTTACTGCTGTATTTTTAAAAGTCATAATATATTTACAAGGAGGAGGGATCCACTTACAACAAATTTGAGTTACAACAAAGTTACAACATTCATTTTTTTCATTTTCAAAGTCCAAATCGTCGATCCAAACCGTTCAACATGATCTCCACAATAAAATGTACTTGCAGATCAAATTTTACATTTTTTTTGAATTTTTTTACTATTTATTAAGTATTTTACAAAAAATAGCCATACTTAGACCATTGAATTTTGTACCCATCTTAATAAATAGTAAAAAATTCAAAAAAATATAAAATTTGATCTGCAAGTACATTTTATTTAGATAATCATGTTGAATGGTTTGGATCGACGATTTGGACTTTGAAAATGCAAAAAATGAATGTTGTAACTCAAATTTGTTGTAAGTGGATCCCTCCTCATTTACAAGTTAATTAAATTGTATGTTTACAACGAGTAACATGAAAAAAAATAAAAAAAAATTCCTAATTCATATATTTGACCGAAAATTGAAGCATCGTATGGCGATAAATACTTCGTGTTGGATCGAAGCTCATACATAATAAAACTTCCAAACTCTTATGTTGGTCATGTTCAATGTTCTTCCTTGATCATTTTAAAACATATTTGAAATAATTTCATTGCAGATCGAACGTTGATTTTCCGCGTGAAAATGAACGGTCCAAAAATATTTTCTAAATTTGAAGGGGCATATAATGATAAAAGTGTATAAAAATTACATGTATAAGTATTAAGAGGAGGGTTCCACTGCATCCTCTTTTGGTGCACCTAACGTGCACCCAAAACTCATACGGTGCATTTTCAAAGTTCAAATAGTCGATTCGAACCTTCCAACGTATTCTTCATATTAAAATGTGCTTGGAGACCAAATTTTACATTTTTTGGAAATTTTTTACTATTTTTTCAGAATTTTTGATTAAACTAAACAATAATTTGAAATTTAGCAAAGTGATGATTTTCAAAAATTCTGAAAAAATAGTAAAAAATTTCCAAAAAATGTAAAATTTGGTCTCCAAGCACATTTTAATATGAAGAACACGTTGGAAGGTTCGAATCGACTATTTGAACTTTGAAAATGCACCATATAAGTTTTGGGTGCACATTAGGTGCACCAAAAGAGGGTGCAGTGGAACCATCCTCAAGTATTAATTGACCATATAAATATAAAAAAAATTAAAAAAAATGTTTGAATTTTTTTCATATGTATTGCTGTACATGCTTCAGGTGATTACTAAATATGAAGCTTTCACACCGTCTGATAAGTGAAAAACGATCCTGATTTATTCATTCTGAAAAGCTGTGGGTAGGGAGTCCCTATACTCTGAGGTAACATAATATTTCTGTTTAGATCCGGCGGTAGATGATGCATGGGATTCTTTGATATTGGTGCGTGAAGATGATTACACGGCCCGATCTAAACACACATATTACATTATCTCAGAGTATATGAAAAATAGAAAACCCTTTCTATCTTTTCTCTCTGTGGGTAGCGTTTGTTTTACACACTCCAAAATCTTTCCTCTCTATGCTCTATCTCCCCAAATGAAAAACCCTAAAATTTTCACTTCCCTCCATCAATTCCCTCTCAAAATTTCACCGAAATTTCATCTCAGTTATCATCTCCCGCTCTCCCTCTTGATTCAGAATTTATTTTTTCATCTCTCGCTCTCCCTCTTCCTCACTAAACCTAGCCATCACTTTCGACTAGGGTTTAACCCCTCTCCTCTCAGCCGCACCCCTGCTCCTCCGCCCAGCCGCCACCTACTCCACCCAGCCGCACCCAAAGCAAGGTGGCTCAGATCTAGGGTTTATCCCCCTCATCTTTTCCAAGTTTTCACAACCTGGGTCGCAAAGAAACCTTCTCTCGCGCCTCTCTCGCCTCTCCCAACCCAACACCTGCGCTCTCTCTCAACCAGCACCTCCCACCTCTTCTTTGTACCTTCTCCGCCTACTCTGGCCAGGCCACATTCCCCACTATCAGTCCACGTTTTCTCCCTCTCTCCACGCCCCCTTCCAGTCCTACTTTTCCAAACCTTAGATCTAAAGTGCGAAAGATAAATGAGAAGAGCAGTGACGACAATTCGGCTCAGGCGGGCAGGCCGGTGGTTCAGGCGGGACAAGGTACGGCTGCCGTAAACAGGTTACTGTTTTGTATTCATTTATATTTGGATACTGGTAAGAAGAAGAAGAAGGAATATATTTTGAATGTTTTGATTTTTGTAAGGAGGGGCAATACCGGCATTACCAACTCGTCAAGCAGTTCTAGATGCATTAGTAAATGTGCCTGCTTGACCATTTTTTTTTTTCCGTAATATGAATTTTGTGTTATAATAAAATGAAAGTAAATTGCAGCTTGGTGAAGCGGTAGTACATAAACCACCAGCATTAGATTTCCTTGGGGATTAGTTTTTCCTGCTGAGAATATTTTGCCAGTGTAACTATTTTATGAATTGATAATCATATAATTATAATTGCTGGCAAATGCTCTATTTATTTCATTGAGGTTGGTACTGATTCTTGTTATGCTAGTAGTATTACATTCCGGGCTGGAAAGCAAAGTAGGTCACAACGGGTTGAATGTGGTAAAAAAAAAACCGGTTGCAAATTTACCACTAGTTAGTGATTTGATCTGAGATTTTGGGTTGGCATCTTTGTATCATCCGTTTCTAATTGCAAATGTAAATCAGACCTTGTGCTGTTCATAGTGCCGATTTCTCAGTTCGTCATCGTATCACTTTCCCTTAGGGAGATATTTTCTGGTACGGAACTGTCTTTATGTTCACTTCAGTTTAGTCTCTTCTATGTTTTTTTGATAGAATGAGTTTTGAGTACAACAAGACTCCAGATATGCTAGCTTCTGTTTTGGGTTCTATAATTTTATTGCTTAGAGCATTTATCAATTTGAAACCCAATGTAAGGAGAGTCACTTGTACAGTTATACCAAAACAACAAATAACACAAAAATCTGTGCACCACCACCCAATTGTTACTTCTTTTTTTTATTTTTTGTCAGATTGCCACCTAATCTGATTTCTTGAACCTCAGTGCCTGAGATGAACTGTAGTCTATACAGTCAGTATTTTTTTTCTTTTCTTTTTTGTTTAGAGAAAGAAATCTAAAGAGCGACTCGCATTAGTAATGAAGTTCCCGGCCCCGGGCCACCTTGCAAAGACCAATGCAATTTTACTCTCATACCCAATTGCCTCTGATCATCTCCACGTGTTACCAGACTCAGGTACCATGTGTGGTCCAATTTTTCAGAAAATTTCCATGTTGTCCGGCACTGTGCCATATCACCGGCTATGTCAGTTCAGGTTCAGGTCCAGTCTGCGCCTGATTTCACAAGCTACGGTTCCACCACTGTGCAAAGCGGACTGACGTCCCGATTCTAGTACAATAGGCTGGATATGCCCAAGGTAATTTTATTCTTTATGTTTTTTTTACTAATATGATCATGTATTAATTGGAACTCCCTGATTATGTAATAATTTTACATGCTTGTACAGTTATTCTCTCTGGTTTTATTTTTGTGTAGTGTTTTGTAAATAAATAACCAACTTTCTAATCTATTTGCAGGAAACACCACCAATTAAGCAAACTTGGTGCTAGTTTTTGTGTCATTTTTGAATAACACCTCACTAGTTATAACACAAGACAACAATAAGTTCACTAAATTACCTTGACTTTGTTATCTATAGTTGTTACAAGTCGGGGGTGAAGTGGGCAAGGTAGTTTAAGAATAAAGGCAGGTTAGGATGACGGCAAGGTAGTTTTGTCTTGTCCAATTTGGTTTCTCATAAACAGATCTTGATATGCCTTAAAAGTTAAAACTAATATCTATTTTTTTAATTTTGTAGAGTTTGGATTTGGCATTGGAATTCTTGGCAAATTACCTAGCTGAATTGAGCAAGTTTTTTTTTTACTTGGTTGACATCCACATGGGTTGTATGATTAGTGGCTGATTTAGGTTTGAGCCCTCAGCGAGAAGCTTGACACTGGAAGAGTCATTTCCTTCAGTGAGAAGCCCGAGGGAGATGATTTACAGTTTACGGTAACAAAATTTGTTCAATATCTTATCTAAGTTTTATGCTAGTTTAATCAAGTAATTAGTTTGATGAATGTGACATTAGTAATGTCAGCTTGACCATGTTAGTAGCTAGTCAATAACAGTGTTTAGATAAGGATTATAGAGTATATGGTGGCTATAGCAGTGGCCATCATATATAAGTAGATATATTTATATATGCTAAATTTTGATAAAATAAAAATATCTTAGTTATAAATTAACCATAGATCAAATATCTCAGGAGGGAAACTACTACTAAAGGATTAAATCTCTATATCTTTTCTTTTTACATTTGACTTGTTGTTTTAGTTAAGTTGAACTTCAACAATGAAATTTGTTACTGATTTAGACCATCTTATTCGTAGGGAACCAATATCCATAATGCATGGAATTTTCATAGCAATGAAGGATGATGTTGACTGCTATCCTTTTCCAAACAAAAGTAGGCCTTATTTATTCATATATGTTATTTTCATCTTATCCATTAATAATATGCAGATTTTTATTTGTATATATGTACTTACTAAAGCTCAATTCAAAATTTGTGTCAAGTGCTTATATATATTAGTCAGCCTAGCTTTTTTTGTTTGCTTATAATTCATAAAATTCAAAATTTGTCTCAAATGCTTATATATATGTATTTTTTTTGTACATTAGTGAAACAATGTTTGAAAAATTAAAATATCCAATAATCAACAATACTCCACTCTCCAAATCAAACTAACTTTCTCATTTTTACTGCAGTGAGGACATCATAGCAAGATAAGAGAAATAGTGACTACATTCCCGTAAAACATTTTTGTGGATTTTGTCAATTCTTAATATTATTGTTAGTCATCTTGAATTAGGATATATTTTGGATATATATATATATATATATATATATATATATATATATATATATATATATATATATATATATAATCTTTTTTAGCACTTCTGTTGTAATGTTTTTTGATATTTTGATACAATGTATGATGATTATACTATTTTGATTAATGTTTATTACATGTGTTATCTCTATATTTCAATGTGTTTATGTAAATTAGGTTCAATGGGAAATGGGACATGTAATAGATTATTGGGTTGGTACCGGGTTGGTACCAGATTGGTACAATGAGGGAGAATTGTAAAATTATGGCATGCTATATATTGCAAATATTATGGACATTATTTGCATTGGTATATACCTGCAAATATTAAGAACTATGGAGCATGCAAAAAGTACCATTGCTGGCCTTGCTAATAGTCAGGCGGGACCTGCGTTCTCTTGCCTGGCTAATAGTCAGGCGGGACCCAGTTGTGTTAGCCTTGCAAATAGGCGGGTGGGGCCCACGTGTGTAGCCTTGCTAATAGTCAGGTCGGACCCACGTTACCTGGCCTTGCAAATAGTCCAGGTGGGACCCACGTTCCCTCCCTTGCAAATAATCAGATGAGTCCCACGCTGTCTACCCTTGCAAACACTACAAACAGGGCCAACTCTGAAAGTATTTGCATGCGCAGTTGTTGCAAGCGTAAGCGCATGCAACAAGTTAGAAAAAAGTATTAGCATGCGCGTCCTTGCCAATACTTAGTATTAGTGTCGAAGGCTATAGCAAGGATACATTTGCAAGCGTAAGCGCATGCTAATGCCCTTTTTGGGCTTGCTGCAAGGGTAAGCCCATGCAGTAAGCCATTTTTCTGCCCTTGCAGAAAACTCATATTCTAGTAGTGTAATAATACTCAATGTAATTGAACTACCACACAACAACAAACCATATAAAATACGGGTTAAGAAGGCAACTCATGTTAAAATCCGCAATTGAGAATAATAATGAAAGAAAATACACCTATTATGAATCACAAATTGTCAATAACATAAACTATCATGACAATTAAAAATAAAATAAAACGCAAACATGTTTATTTTATATGGTTGTCTCCAATATCTTAATAATAATTATATTGTTTGATAAGTATAAGAAATGGATATACCATCTCTAGCTCACTGAAATTTCTGGTAAGTTTTTTTGTTTGCAATTTCTAGTAAATATACTACTATGCGTCTTTCAACACAATTATATTAGAAAATATACTCACTCCAAGTTAACAAGTTTAAATGAATAGAAATCACACATAAGATATGATGACTAACATTAAAATTTATAACCTAAAATATAAAGTAGCAAATGATATGACTTAATTCATAATAGTATTCTAGTCGGATATGGTTATATAACAAATTAATTAATAGTTGCTTGTGGTGTTGGTGTACGATACTACGATCACTTAATATATCTACATACTGCGTAAATAGTCAGCTCGCCGAAATTTGTTATTTTTTAATTAGTACAAATAACTCATAGACTTTCCATTCATACATGGTACTGTACATACAAAACGTATGATAATAGTAAAAAGAATCGTCACAATAATAAAAGTCCCAATAATAACAGAAGCATAAGGACTCCGCATGAGAAATAAAAAAGTGGCGAAGTGGAGTGGGTTGAGTCCACATCGATAATAATATTACGTAGCCAGTTCCAACTCGAATTGTTGGTGAGTTGAGTTCACATCGACAACAATATTACGTAGGTTTTAAGTGATGAAGGAAAAGAATTAGAGCCCAATAATAACAGAAGCATAAGGACTTCGCATGAGAAATAAAAAAGTGGCGAAGTGGAGTGGGTTGAGTCCACATCGACAATACTATTACGTAGCCAGTTCCAACTCGAATTGTTGGTGAGTTGAGTTCACATCGACAACAATATTACGTAGGTTTCAAGTGATGAAGGAGAAGAATTAGAGCCAACTCAAGAGTAGAAGAAATGTAAGCGGGAATAAAAAAGATGTCATATGTTTTGTTTTCAATAAATGTTTCTGTTTTGTTGTTTATTAGAAATAATTGATCCATTGAACGGACATGACAACACGTGAGACTAGAGCTATGTTTGTCTTTGCTGTTTGTTAGACATGTTTTGAATTGAATAAATTAATAAAGTTGTGGCATATTATGTGTTGTTATTGATAATGTATGTGATGCATATACTGTCTTATTGATAATGTAGAAGTATGTAACAGGTTATCTCATATGTTAACAGTTTGCACATTTTGTATGTATTCCTTTCGAAACCACTAAAAATCATTTTGTCAATATTCCTTTCGAAACCATTTTGTGAATATTTCTTTCGAAACCACTAAAAATTTCATCATTTTTTTTTATCTTTACGAGTTTAAATTAATATAGGGGAAAACGCTTTATCTTTTGCAGTTATGAACAAAGATTTGTGAAGATGAAAAACTTAAATTGTAGAGCCGACATTTTTATTAATATCTAACATAAAATAAAATATAAAATATACCCAGGAAACCTAGGTATTTTTAAAAATGCCCAAACCGGCTATTTTTTGGTCGGTTGGATTAAAAAATCAGACGGCCAAAAAATGGCCGGTCAGGTTTTTTTTTAATATTTGTTAGATTCTTTTGAATTACGCTAAAATACGCTAAATTACACTAAATTAAGCTAAATTATGTTAAATTACGTTAAATTATGCTAATTATACTAAATTATACTAAATATGCTACATTACGCTAAATTATGTTAAATTAAGCTAAAATACGATAAATTACACTAAATTATGCTAATTACGCTAAATTACAATAATTACGCTAAATTACACTAATTACGCTAAATTACGCTAATTAACCTAAATTACATCAAATTAAGCTAAATTATTCAAATTATGCTAATTACGCTAAATTATATTAAATTATGTAAAATTACACTAATTACGCTACTAAATTGGCAATTTTTTTTTATTTTTAAGTCATTTTGTGCCATCTTTCATAAATCATAAAAAATAGTAAAAAAAATTGCAAAAATAGTAAAAATCGGGTATTCTACAAGTTTATTATATAACCAATTTACTGAGCTACTTGGACCGAAAATTAGAAATAAAAAACTTAATCGAAAACTTCAACTCAAATTTTGATGCACTTTTCCTTTGTTGTTTGGCAATTCTGAATTTTGAAAAATGGCGTAGCAGTCACCGACGCATGCATCTTTTCACAAGGCTTTCGAAAAGTGGTCATTTAGCTTTGAAATAAGTCAAATAATATTTATTTATTTACTTATTCTTAATGGATTTTGGATTCGGATTGTATCAGATTTAGCGTAATTTAACGGAATTTATCGTATTTTAGCGTAATTTAACATAATTTAGCATAATGTAGCGTATTTTAGTGTAATTATGCTAATTATACATCAAAAGAAGTAATCTAATAAATATAATTGCTTGTCATTAATTGCTGCCATTTTCTAAGGAAATTGTCAAGCATTTCTTAATTTAATTTGCGGCTGCTGCATTTCTTGAAGTATCAAAATAATGTACCTAAGAAAAAAGAAACTAAACTATTTTTGCATGTGAATTTATCAATCTTTGTTATGCACCTATGGATTTTTTAAATGTACATGAAATTAGTCCATGGAAAGTAGCATGCAATTTCGATGTCTTTTATGTAAATGCATGCAATTTAGTTAAAGAAGATAAAAGACATCGAAATTTAGTTAAAGAAGATAAATTGTCTCTATTAATAAAAAATATTTATATAAAAGAGTTTTTGCAGTTGCAGTTTGGAGAGCGATCAGGGAAAGAATGGAAAACAGCCGTAAAAGTAAAAAAGGTGGAGACGCGGGGAATCGAACCCCGTGCCTCTCGCATGCGAAGCGAGCGCTCTACCATATGAGCTACGTCCCCTAGCACATATTCACCAAACATTTTATTAATTATTATATTCTGTTGATTGACCAGCCTGCCTTTCGTCGCAGTATAATGGGCCCATGTCTGGAACAAGTTGCTGACACGGTGGCACATGCGAAGCCCGCAAGGCCACAACAATACAACAATTGATAAGGCCTTATACGTAAAATATAATTTGCAGGAATTTTTTGATTCAATAAGCTTACTAAAACCTAATAATAATTAGAATAATTATTTGAAATCCCCATACCTATTTAGAGAAATTATATTAAATGGTCCACACTAATTCTATGGTCCCCACTAACTATTATTCTAAAAAAATATTATATGATTTTCATTAATTATTATTCTAAATCTCTGCAGCATTATTCCTCTATGGTCCTCCCTTTTCTAGTCTCCGCACTCGTTTCCGCGTCAATTTTTATAGATATAAATACTTGAAAAAAAGATATTAATACTTTGATGCATAATTTGTTATGATCATCATTTTTTAGTCCTCCAATTGTCCCCGCGTCAAACTTCCTCTAATGAAGTAGTAGTGAACCCGTATCACCGCATCAACCTTACCACATAAGTATAAATACTTCAGTGCATAGATATAAATATTTACAGTGCTTGATATTAATATTTCCAGACGTCATCTAGTGTCATATGTAAAAAATAATTGCAAGTATAGGTATAAATACTTGCACAACGATGTATAAATACTTGTGTGACTACAAGCCTGAAAGTACATCATCATAGATCTCATTTGAAAGAGAAAATTGTGTAGAAGTCGTTCGCGGTTTTAGATTCGCAAAATTCCTCACAGATCGTCAAAAATATGGACGAGATTGAACGAAGAAAAAAATCAACCTCTAAAAACGTGTATGGTCCCCCATATAGTTTGAGTGCCCCCCTCCCCCTATAGGTATGTATGGTGTGGGTACTTTAAAAGATTTGGTTGGAGAGACATTTACGTAAAAATTGTTCACTTCATAGATATAAATATTTTTTTTTCTTACATGACACGTAGGCCTACGTTCAGATATCCTATCAAACTTCTTGTATCTCAAAAACAGGTTGTGAATGCCCTCGTCTCCCATCCATACACCATATGATCATGGTGAAAAAAAAGAACAGTTCAAAACAGATAACCTGAAGGGATACAGTTCTGATTAAATCTCAGCCGGACCAAAATAATTCGGTGCCGCTTTAAACATAGGGGCTCCCGCTTTAATATTCGTGCTAAAGTTAAAATATCGATCTGATTTTCTCTATTGCACCTCAGGTAATCTGAGAGGATACGCAAGGGAAGATCCAGGATTTCCGTTAGGGAGCTAGAGAAGAAAATAATGAATCGAGTTTGAATGATTAATTGGATTCAAATTCATTAGCTAATTAGATACTAGATAAAAAACAATACTCTAATTTCTAATTTCTAATTATCTTACTTCTAATTCTAATTACTAATTACTAATTAGGATTTAAAAATGTATTATAGTTTTAACTCTAAATTTAACATTAATTACAAACCAAAAATTTAAAGGAGGACAAATAAAATTTCAGAAAGAGACAAAATCAGTCCGAATCTATAAATTTATATAAAATTTGAAATTAAGAGGGAAACAATTCACCCCTCCGGACTAGACTGGGTCTTCCTCTGGGGATATGGGCTCGAGTATGTTTGTTTTTACTTGGATTATCCAACATAATTGGAGGTCAGAGGATGAGGATCGCTCGATCAGACGAACAAGGGGGGGAAATGTCAAGATCGATCCTCTCTAATCAAGAAGTCATTCGGACGATCCAGTGGACCTCAACAGCTTTGGGTACCCATCGGTGAAATCTCGTAATTAGAGTCGGAACACATCTGGCACAGGAACTTAGAAGATTTACTGATTGTATGATTTGTATCTGATTCACTGAGTTTTGAATACAGTAAAATCGCAAAAGAGTTCATGAATTTAAGTTATAAATATAATGTTTAGTATTATATAATAAAAAAATTAGTAGGTAGAACAAGCTCTTGCACAGATTAGGAGTAGAACTAGGGTGCTCCTAAGCTCACCAAGCCCTTCGTGAGCGCGACTCTAAAACCTATCAAATTGACTTCAAACGACATTTTCAAACAGTTAGATGTTCAATCTATATTAAAATGTGCTTGGAGACCAAATTTTACATTTTTTGGAATTTTTTTACTATTTATTAAGATGGTTTGAAAATCGCTGTTTTCCAATGGTGCAGAATTTTAATAAAAACAGCGATTTTCAAGCCATCTTAATAAATAGTAAAAAAATTCCAAAAAATGTAAAATTTGGTCTCCAAGCACATTTTAATATAGATTGAACATCTAACTGTTTGAAAATGTCGTTTGAAGTCAATTTGATAGGTTTTAGAGTCGCGCTCACGGAAGGGCTTAGTGAGCTTAGGAGCACCCTAGTTCTACTCACAAATTAGTGTATTTATATAAATAATTTTTTCGTTACTACAATATTTATTTTTGCTTATGAAAAATGAAAGTATTCATTATAAACAATTTATCTTTTATATAAAAAAATGCTAGTCATCTGCGTTTTCTATCTATTTTTTCATACTTCTTAATTAAAGAAGTATGAAATGCATAATGTATCTAATCTAATTATTAGATGTCTAAAATGCAAATTATTTTATATGTTGCTAATAGGTTTTAATCTTATAAATATAATTATATAGAATAAGTACTCTCTCATAGTCTCATATAATCAGATTGCCAAGGTACCTGAAGGATTATATTATACGTGATCACGTCAAATTCTAGGAATCTAGATGACTCTCTTTCCAATCTGTACAGATAAGGGTGCCTTGCTGGTGCCGCCAAGCAATTCGTTTGGAACGGATGACGACTGGACAAATTAAACGGAGAGAATTTTTTTATTCAGTTCATGACATTCACGGTCACCACTCACCCGTCACCCGCGCCGCACACCTTTTGATCGCTGTCCTTCCTCTCCAGTCCCTGTTTATGGCTTCCTCTCTCTCCACCAGCGCCGCCACCTCCTCCATCTCCACTCCTTCCGTCCGCCGCTTCACTCCTCCCATACGCACCCCCATATTCTTCTCCAAATACTCCAAACCCTCTTTCTCACTCCACGCCGCCAGCCCTGCCACCACCACAACCACTCTTACTGCTCCACCTCAGCGCCAGATTCGCAATCTTTCTCCAACCGATCCCCGGAAAGGTGCTGATATACTGGTCGAGGCGCTTGAGAGAGAAGGTGTGACCGATGTTTTTGCGTACCCAGGCGGGGCCTCCATGGAAATCCACCAAGCCCTGACGAGGTCTCCTGTTATAGAGAATCACCTATTGAGGCATGAACAAGGAGAGTCGTTCGCTGCCTCGGGATACGCGCGCTCCACTGGTAAGGCTGGCATATGCGTGGCTACATCGGGGCCGGGGGCAACAAATCTTGTTTCAGCTCTTGCAGATGCATTACTTGATTCAGTGCCTATGGTGGCAATTACTGGACAGGTCTTATTGCTTTCTCTCTATCTCTTTTTGTTTTGTTTCTGTGAACCAAAAAATTGGTCGTTTTAATTAAGCCTTTGTTTTTATTTTGTTTAATTTTAACTGATTATTTTGGTAGTATGAATCCTTTAAAAAGTCAAATTCAGAATGCACTTCGGGATATGTTTCTCTAAAAATTTACAAGCTTTGCTGGCCGTTTTTCTTTATCTGACTTCACTATTTGAACATACCAGCATCCGTTTTATGAGAAAAAAATCTGAGTTTAATCTGAGATTTTTTTTTTTAATTTAGTTTAATTCCTCCATGTAAAAACACCAACTCACATTAGCAAAATAATATTAACTAAACAGAAAGTATTATATGGCATTAAGAAATAATTGTAACAATATGTGGTTAGAAAAAGAAGGGTGATATGGACCATAATAGATAGCCAAGGCATCGCCAAATTATGTCAGATAAATCTAAGGTATAAAGCACCTCGTTGACAGAAAAATGCTGCATATATTAGTTTATCAGAAAATATTTAGATCAAAAGATGAATCAGTCAATGGAAAGAAGTTATACTATTATTAATAAGAATTTAGATCAAAAGATGAATCAGTCAATGGAAAGAATTTATACTATTATTAATAAGTATTTAGATCAAAAGATGAATCAGTCAATGGAAAGAAGTTATACTATTATTAATAAGTAATTTAGATCAAAAGATGAATCAGTCAATGGAAAGAAGTTATACTATTATCAAAAGATAAATCTAAGGTATAAAGCACCTTGTTGATAGCTTGGACATTATTGTCTTCCAGATAGTTTTTCTTGAAACTTGATTATATTATTATTAATAAGTCCAATTTCTATGATTCTGTTACAGGTCCCTCGTCGCATGATTGGCACTGACGCCTTCCAAGAAACCCCAATTGTTGAAGTGACTCGTTCCATAACAAAACATAACTATCTTGTACTAGACGTAGATGACATACCTCGCATCATCAAAGAGGCCTTTTTCCTGGCCACTTCAGGCCGGCCGGGTCCTGTTTTGGTTGACATCCCAAAGGACATTCAACAACAGCTGGCTGTCCCAGTGTGGGACCCACCAATGCGCCTTCCAGGGTACACCTCTCGCCTCCCGAAGGAACCTGCACATCACCTGCTTGATCAAATAATCCGTCTTGTTTCTGAATCAAAGCACCCGGTCTTGTACGTTGGAGGTGGATGTGCCAACTCGGGCACAGAATTGAAACGATTTGTGGATCTAACAGGTATACCTGTTACTACCACCTTGATGGGTCTTGGTAATTACCCGAGCAATGATGAGCTGTCTCTACGCATGTTGGGTATGCATGGCACTGTATATGCAAATTATGCAGTAGACAAAGCAGATCTTTTGTTGGCCTTTGGGGTGAGGTTTGACGATCGCGTTACTGGAAAGCTCGAGACATTTGCTAGTCGCTCCAAAATTGTGCACATAGATATCGACCCAGCTGAAATTGGCAAGAATAAACAACCACACGTGTCGATCTGCGCAGATGTCAAATCTGCTTTGCAAGGCATGAATGAAATCGTGGAGTCAACTGGGCTGCACCGCAAACTGGATTTCTCTAGTTGGAGAGGTGAACTGGATGAGCAAAAGAAAGCATACCCTTTAAGCTACAATACTTTTGGAGAGGAGATCCCGCCTCAGTACGCCATCCAGGTGCTTAATGAATTGACCAAGGGAGAAGCGATTATAAGCACAGGTGTGGGTCAGCACCAAATGTGGGCCGCACAGTATTACAACTATAAGAGACCTCGTCAGTGGCTTTCAAGTGCGGGTTTGGGTGCAATGGGTTTCGGGTTACCTGCAGCTGCCGGGGCTGCGGTTGGCAACCCGGGTGTTACTGTGGTGGACATAGACGGTGATGGTTCATTTCTCATGAACATCCAAGAGCTTGCCATGATTAAGATCGAGAACCTACCCGTTAAGGCCATGGTATTGAACAACCAACACTTGGGCATGGTGGTACAATGGGAGGATCGGTTTTACAAGGCCAACCGGGCACACACCTACTTAGGCAATCCGGCTAATGAGGAGCAGATATATCCTGATTTCGTCAAGATAGCTGAGGGTTTCGGTGTGCCTGCGGCACGGGTTACAAGGAAGAGTGAGGTGCGGGAAGCCATAAGGAAAATGTTGGATACACCAGGTCCTTACCTGCTGGATGTGGTTGTGCCACACCAAGAGCATGTCTTGCCGATGATACCAAGTGGAGGGGCATTCAAGGATATGATCCTTGATGGAGATGGCCGGACTGTGTATTAGACGCTTCAAATTTAGGGTTTTTCCTCAGGTGTTGTTTATTTTTCTCCTTAGATGATAAGTTAAATTAGCTAGAATTTCGTGGAACATTTGATGGTAGTGTTTTCATTGTTTGATCCTTGTCTTCAGAATAATTATATGTTGCGGCTATGTAATGTGCTAATGTATTGTGTGATGTTTATGTGATAGAGGTAATACTTGATACTTGGTAGTCAACATTGGAATTTTAATTGTTGATCTGATTTCAGATTTGATTGTGTTAATAGTTACCGTCTAAACGCAACTTAACTCGAGAATTGAGTGTTTTATGGGAGAAACAGTACAAATGGAAAAACTGCTTGAGAAATGAAGCTATCTCAAGCAAACAAGAAGATTCTTATCAAATGGGCTCTAATAAGAATCTTCAGCGAGTGTGCTAGACTCGGGAATGTAACAGCGAGTGTGCTAGACTGTCTCTTTAGCTATTTTTGCTCCTACCAGAGCTGTTGTTTTTGGTGTACCTATTGATTGTAATTTCTCCTTTTACAATTTGCCCATTTCTATGATTATAAAACCTTTGGAGCTACGAGAGAGTAGAAAATTGAGAGCAATAAGTTAATTGATACTAATTTTCAGTACATGTACATTAACTATATTGATATTTTTCTTTTAAATGAATCTAATTGTTTGCTTGATTTTCAAACAAAGGCCACCTAGTGGTTGAAGTATTACTAGTAGTGGTGATATTATTCCAGCTTACAAGGAAGAGTTATAAACCCCCAAAGAGGTCTCTGACACGAAAGGTCTTATTTTTTATTTTTATAGTGTCTACTTTTTACTTTTAGTGAAAAACAGTTGAATATTGTGTTTTCTTGTGCTATGTTAATAGTAAAGTGCTTCTGCTGAAATATAAAAACAGGAAATAGATGAGCTATGTGATCATGGTGAGAAGAATCTATTTTTAATGGAAAGGAGGTGGTGAACTTTGCATCTGCAAATTATCTTGGTTTAATTGGAAATGAGAATATCACTGTAAGAAGAATCTATTTTTAACCAACCTTTTCTCTTTCCCTCATTTTAAATGTAATTCATGTACTAAACTCATAACACGTCAAATTAGGATTCCTGTGTTGGTCCTGGAATAATATGGTGTTGGTTCTTGCGCCTCTTGGATTTTATGTGACCATTGGTGAGACTTCTTTTCTTGTTTTATTGTGATGCTCTCTCTCTTAGCATGTACATTTTTCAGAATTGTTCACCATTTCACACAATGTTTGGTTACTAGGAGGGAAATTGAGAGGTTAGATGTAAGTAAAGGAAAGCAATGGGAGGTTATGTTGATTGTTGATTTTTTTTTTTCCTTTTCTATATCTGTGCCCTAGTACAGAGTTATCAATACGCTTTTCAGGTTTTTTTTTTTTTCATTTTCTCAAATTCTTTCATTAAACTCTGGTTAATTGTTTAGTGCCTTTGAGCTTGCTTTTGTGTGGTTTCACTTGGTTTTAAACTTCTGCTTTTCAATGGAGGAAAGCAATAGAACTAAAGCTTCTTGCGATGCCTTTTCTTGCTCTTGTTAGAGAAATAGTTCAAAAGGTTACAGTTATGTGCTACTTCTATTTAGGTTCAATCAAAGGCTGAGAAGATAATATATGACATGATTGATGTGTTGAGAGAAGGCAATATGAGGTCCAGAGCTCTCACCTTTAACCTAGATCGCCTGAATTTAGATATGATTCTATTATGTTGTTTGTGACAAATCTGATATTTCTTAAATTTAGAAACTATGAACGTGACTGTAGACCTGAGACCCTAAACCTCACAATTTAGAAAGCTTAGACCTGAAATTTCTTATATGTTAAAACCCTAATCCCTTGACATCTGAATCCTTATCTAGCATTCATCCTTTTCTTTTGTAACAAACTATCCTGTGCATTTAGCTTCTACAAGGTTTCTGGCTGATGATGCGACCACCATGGCGAGCTTACAAAAAGCCCATGAGCATGATTTTCAAATTCTGATTACATTAATTACTTATCATTTTGTAGATGAATTGTCTGAATTTGATTATGGTGATGAGATGAAGACCCATGCACAAATAAACACAGAAAGTGTACAAAAAGCCCTCGAGGCCTTAATGCGTTGTTCTTTAAATTAACATGGTTTTGGTTTGTAACATGCTATTACCCATTTACTGAAACTTTCAAGTATCCTTTCCTGACCTATTTTTATAATCATAGATGTACGGAAGTTACTGGGGCATATGGCCCTCAGAAAGAAGATTTGAACACAAGTCTTTCTGACACTGATTTTATTGCAATGGGATTAGTTAACAATCGTGCTCAAGATTCCTCTCTTTGTACAGAAAATGGTACTGGTACGATTACACCTTAGCTTCACTTATATATTATTTTGTACTGAATATCTTCATTTTAATTTTCAGATGAGCTTCCGACAATCATAATTTCCCCAGTGATGGTCTTTCTGATGAAATCATGGCTACTAGGTGTGCCTGATTATAATAAGCTGTTTTTCTAGGTATTCTCTATATTGCAAAAACTAAGTGCTAATTAGAGACCTGAGGTACACTTTGTCATCTCTTAAAGAAATCTGATGAGATATTAAGTAATAAAAAAAAGTTTTGACATCCTAGTTAATTACAATGTATATACTGTAGAATCGCATAACACAGTAAACAGAACCTAACTAAACAAGCTATCTACATATCATTAAGCGCCTGTGATGAATCTCCTCTACACTTTGTCATCTCTTTCTTGAAATATTTCAGCTCGTTTTTTATTATTTTGGGGTTTAGGCTGTTGATTCAATTTTGAAATATTTCAGATTGTTTGTAAGCAAGAGTAAAAAGGACAATAAGACGGAATATTCAGAGAATGGTTTATTGAAGGAAGAGAGGGATGATACTACTCAGAAATCGGAGGCAGTTGTTGTGCTGTTACATTTTCTATGGATAGAGCCTTTTCTAAAGGAGAGGAACTCACCTTGGATGAGATGTGGAGGGTTAGTTTCATCTTCTATTAATTTTGACAGCCTTTCCAGATGTATTCATGACATTTTATAATGTCGTCAAATTGATGCTCAAATTAAAGATTCAAATTCCTTCGACCTGGAGAAACAATAAATTCGAATACTGACAGCTGGTCATACAGTCAAGACATCAATTACAAGAAATGTAAATGGGAGTAGATTTGGAAAATGCTGCCCATCTCTACCAAACCTAATTTTTTGTTATTTTTAAATATTTAGGTCACATGTTACTGGATGGAAAAAACTAATGTTAAATAGCAAATTGAGCTGGTGGGGGGTTTAGGCACAAGTTTGATAAGAGTCATAGACCGGCATATTGCGGCAATTGGAGCAGAAAGAGGTAATTTCTTTTTAAACCTTCTGTTTATTTACTAATAACCAATTACCTTCCATCGAAAAAGCATAGGGAATACTTTTGTTTTATTAATAAAAATTGTCTAACTTAATATTTTGGTACTCTAACCATTCCAGTTCGGTGATTAGGCCAAGACACCCTTTCAAGATGGATCCAGACTTGGATTGTGAGGTGGATAGCGATGAGGAAGGGGAAGAGGTCAATATTTTAGTGAACTGAAAGACTATTCAATAGTGACAAAAAACACTATTCTATCTATTTTTAAAGAAATATATAAAATATTTCTAATATTTCAATACAAAAAATAAATAAATCATAACATTTTCTGTTTAATTAAAAAAAACTCAAATCCGGAGAATTATTTATTCTCCGGAAAGTTAGCCCAGATCAGGAGAATTATTCTCTAGATTGGGCAGAATTGGAAATGATCCAAAAACGGGTGCAAATTGTTAAATTTAAAAAAAAAAAATTAATATTAATAAAACTTTCGGGCTAAAAGGTATGTTCCTAATAACTTGTGCAACTCGAGCCTGAATTGTAATTCAAAAAAAAAAAAACTCAAAGAGTCTGAATTCGATGCACTATGCCAACTCAAGTTGTCAATACGTACAAAATTGAGTTCTTAACATGAAGCACTATGTCAGATCAAGTTCCAATCGAGATATTGATTTGGTTTTGATTTAACTTGACTTTAAGGTTGATTTATTTTGATTATGTTTGATGTGATCTAAATTTGATTAAGGTTTGATTAATTTGGTTTTCATCTTGATTTAACAAGATATGATATTGATTTTATTTAATTCAATTGGTTTGATTTGATTGAATTGTTTTAATTTGCTCCATCTAGATCTTAAATTAAATTTCTTTCATTTGTGTTTTTAAATTAAATTGGTTTCATCTTGGTTTTAAATAAAATTTATTTCTGAACGTTGTTTGAATTTAATTCAATTTAAATTTATGTCATTAATATTAGTAACTTCTAAGATTTTCATGAGGAGCTTTCAGGCATTCAAATAATTTTCAGGATTTTTTTAGAGTTCAATTATATTTTTGTATGTTTTTTAAAAGTTCTCAGGTGATTCACATGAATTTTCAGATATTTTGTGTGAAATTAAGAAAATTTATCATTTTTTAACTTAAATTTATTTCTTTTCTCAAATTGATTTTTGTACAACGCAATTAATACCGGGTTAATCTCATGGCTGACTATTCAGCTAAGGTTGGGAGCTTATTAGATGGGTATACTGGATTCTCATATCCTACTTTTAATCTGTGATTGTATTTATGAAATAAAGAATCTAGCTACGAAATTAAATGTACTCTGTAGGAAACTATAACTGAACTTTGATGGAAATGAAAGCCTAAGGGCGTGAAAGTTTGGAAAAAAAAAAAGACTATTGTTCAATTCAAGAGCAGACTTGTACCTGATCGTGGCTCTCAGTATTCATCAATAAAAAAATAAGAATAAAGAAAAAATCATGCGTTTGAATGTCCAATGAGAAAGGAAATGCAAATATTAAGATGTGTGCAATAGCTTTTTGCTGGTTTCATCAGTGAAGGAGAGAAAAACCGGAATATGGAGAACACAAAGGGAGAGAGATATTAAGAGATGTAGAGCAACTGTACAAGAATGACATAATTAAGCTAGTGTGAGGCACTGATGCATAAACACTAATGTAAAATCAATCCTAAACTGGTTATTGTAGAAGAAAAACTCTACATGATGCTACTAATTAGTTTCAAACTCTGAAAGGGATGAAAAAAGGGCATGAAGATCAGTCAAAGTGCAGGCAGGTCCTTCAAACATCTCTTTATTACAAGATTCAACAATTATTAATATGTCTAGCTTAGGATCTAAGAAAGAAAGTGAGCAGAAGGAGAACACATTTAGTTGTGTATGTAGATTGGAATCAGAAAGAACTTGCAACTATTTGATAAGAGAGGTAACTGACAAAGAAACATGCAGGAATCACAAACAAAACCCCATAAACATAGAATTTTCAAAAAAAATTGTATTTTGCAGCAAATCGTAAAGGACATTTTATATTTGAAATGTTAACTTTTATTGAATATGCATCCTGATCAAAGAAAAGAAGATGGGAGATCAAAGCACCAGCATTGAAAGAAAACAAAAAAAATGTAAATCTGAAAATACAGAAACAAGGAGAGCATCAATGAAGGAGAAAGCAAATTCATTCCTTTATTCAATTCATTAAAATAACTCAATACACAAGTTCTGAGATCAATCGGGAAGAGCTTCCTCTTGAATGTGGCTTCTTTTGGCCTCAAGAGATGAGGGACGACAACAACATGCCAATCCCATCATCCAAGATAAGAAACATCAACATGCCTATTCCATTATCTAAGCTCCCCTAAGATAAGGGGCGGTAACAAGCCAATCTCATTATCTCGGATAGGAAGCCACAGTCAAGAAGCACTCTTGCCCTTTCTTTCTCTCTTTTCCTTTAACAAAATTCTTGAATTGTAGTGAGGGATTGGTAGGAGTCAGAAATAGAATTTCCAAAACTAAAATGTAATTATTTTTTAGACTCTTAGCATCCACAAAAATACAAGCAAACAAAGACGAAAAAGACAGAAATGACCGGCGACGAGGTATGTACTGGAAGAGGAGAAAATGTGGTCAGAAATGAAGTCAGAACAGTGATTACCCAAAAGGTATGCCTTTTTCATGAAAATTAATTCTTTGCAAAATTTAGAGAAAGAAATCAAGTTAGAGGTACTTCTAAGACACTCAACTAAAGTTTGGAACATCAAGGCCACCAAACACAATAGCACATCAAGCTACACAAATTTATTGATCGCATTCCTCATTAAATAATTGATTTTGACAGCTCGTGATTAATTTCTACAATTTTTCAAGTTTTTATACGTAACCCTCCTCTTTATTTCGGGCTTGGGACCGGCTATGTCCAATATGACATAGGCAGAGTTAAAACTTGGAAATCTTGTTAGTATTCATCATTAATATAATTGTAGAAGTAATAGAATTACAAAAAAAAAAAATTTGAGTATACCTTTCATTAAATTAGTCCGCAGATTGGGATCACAGGCTCCATATTAGAGAGCATATCTTCAGATCGCACCAGAATTTGCACAAAAAGTTTAGTATTTGCACAAAGATTGTATTCCTGTGGACAAATGCCACACCATTCGCAATTCATAAACAGGAAAGGATGTTCAACAGATGCTCCCCACCAATGCCACACCATCTTGCAATGAAGTTTACGTACGTATCCGTGGACAAATGCCACCACGTTCGCAATTTTATAAGTTTGAAGACTTACGGACAAATGCCGCACCATTACAGAGTTGTAAACATAGCGCACAACCTCATGGACAAATGCCACATCTTCTTTGCACAAAGTTAGTCTTGCGGAGAAGCTGCAGTGTTGTCACCTTTACATGAAGTTTGTTGTCTTTGCACAAAAGTATGCATGAAATTTGCATTTCTTGCACACAAATGGCCTGTCAAACTTTTGCAGAGATTTTGTATCTCGTCTACAAATGCCACACCATCCTTACAATGAAGTTTATGTATCCGTGGGCAAATGCCACCCCGTTCACTATTTCTAAAGTTTGATGACTTACGAACAATACCGCACAAAATTTGTACAAAAGTTCATAGTGCTTGTGGACAAATGCCACACTATATTTGCAATTTTGGATAACAGCTTGTGATCTTGTGGAAAAATGCCACACCATAGTTGCATGGCAATCTGCTTGTAAAAATAGATTCCTTAATTTTCTTGTTTAAATATTTCCTCAAAAAAAAAATTGATTGTTTGAAATGGCTTCCTTAAATTGCTCGTCTAATTGCTTGTATAAAAGCTTGCATAAGAATTTTAACTGGTGGACAAATGCCACCCAAAAGACATCACAGTTCAGTGGACAAATGCCACTCATATTTGCATGGCAATCAGCATGTAAATATAGCTTCCTTAATTTTGCTTGTTTAAATGTTTCCTCAAAAAAAAAAATTGATTGTTTGAATGGCTTCCTTAAATTGCTCGTCTAATTGCTTGTATAAAAGCTTACATGAGAATTTAACTGGGGGATAAATGCCACCCAAAAGACATCACAGTTTAATGGACAAATGCCACCCATATTTGCATGGCAATCTGCTTGTAAAAATAGCTTCCTTAAATTGCTTATTTGAATGTTTTTTTTTGAAATGGTGCTTATTTGAATGTTACGCAAAAAATAAAAAATTGCTTGTTTGAATGGCTTCCTTAATTGCTTGTATAAAAGCTTGCTTGAGAACTAATCTGGTGGACAATTTCCACCCAAAAGACATCAAAATTCAGTGGACAGATGCCACCCAGTGTTTGCTCAATCATGGATTTAAATGCTCAAATATGAGAAGTAAAATACCCACAAGGGTATGCTCAAAATTTGCATAACAATTTGTGGTCTTGTGGACAAATGCCACACCATAATTGCATGTAACCTGCTTGCAAAAATAACTTCCTTAAATTGCTTGTTTTGAATCCTTTTACTTGTAAAACAATTGTGGTTTCTTGAAATGAAATCGGTGGATATATATATCCACTTTTATAAAAAAAGAAATTGCTTGTTTGAATGACTTCCTTAAATTGCTCGTCTGATGGCGTGTATAAAAGCTTGGTTGAGAGTTTATCTGGTGGACAAATGCCACCAAATTTTTGCTCAATCATGGATTTAAATGCTCAGAATATGAAAAGTAACATACCACCAGTGTATCCTCAAATCTAGTCAGTTGTCACTTAGATCATGTCAATATATTCCCAGCTTTACTACAAAACATGCCAAAAAATAAAGAGAGAAAGAAATACTTAAATGTTAGGCTCTGACCGAACAAATTTTTACAAAATTTCAGATGATTTCGATTGAAAAGATTTTAATGAAGACTATTAAAAATCAATTTTCTTGCTCAGAATGCGCAGCTTGATGAGAGGATTTTATTGTTAGATAGTACCCGAAAACCCACAAATTTCACTAGAATTACCACATGCCACTCAAACCCCAGAAAATAAAGGTCTGAGAGAACTAAGGAGAAAGTGCAAGAGTGAGAGCAAGACATAGGAAATGTATAATCATCACCTGGTCAGAGCACTGCTTTTGAGAGAAAAAGATGAGGGTGAAGCCAATCGGTCACCTCAGCCAAATCCAACCTTTTTCAAATGATTTCATTGACGCATTTTACCCCAGAGACCTCTTCGACAGTTCGCTCCTAACATTCTATCAAGAGAATCATACTATCACAAATTCTCTTTTGTGTAATGATCAAAGACAATTTAAATCCAATACAAGTCTAACTGATCCAAAGCTACCAAGATTTATAGCATTTATATCCAAAACTGGTACCAGCCTTACACCAAATAGTACAGGATCGGACCGACAATTTATAATTTCCTACACTTTTTCTTTTAATGAAATGAAACTTTCCAAGGCATAATTTCTTTTGCTCTGAAATACTAAGATACACTGGCATTAACAGTTGATTTTGGAAATAGTCAATAACAACACAAAGGACATGTGTCAGCTGAACTATTTGTATTATGATTAGGTACTAATCAAGTCTAATCTTTTAGAAGAGGCAAAGAATAAATATTACAAGATACCTCATGCTGTGAAAAGGTCTCTGGAGTTGGAAGAACATCTCGAGTCCACACAAAGACACAACCTTTTTTCAGCAAAAATAATATAAATTAGCAACAATTTGAATTTTACTCATGGCGGCTTCATTAAAAACAAGATTATATACCTACATGGCCAATATTCCGGCTATGGTCTAATTACTATACACGCAAAAACAGCAATAAAAATATACAAGAAGGATGCAAATGCCGACAAGTTCAACACAAATGCTGATCCTAATCCTAATAATGCTAAGATTACACAGGATGCATTCTCTGCATTTACAGAGTCATGCTTTGGTTTGCTCACCTTGAAAAATTAGTCCTGGATATCATAGCAACATAAAAATATGTTGGATGTAAAAAGGAAATATTATGTTCACAAATGTAAAAAAACATAATTTACAATAACTTCTGAATTCAAAATTTTCGACAAATTGAGCAATGTACTTTGAGAGCAACACAGAATCTAACGAATTGTGTAGCAAGAGACCTTAATCACTGTTGAGCAACTGGCACTAACCTCTAGACCGCAATCATGGATTACGGGATTTCTATTTTAAAAAAAAAAATCAGCTTTTTACTTATTTAACTTTTGTATTTTTATCTAAACATAACTATTTTTTTTTAGGGTAAGGTGGCAACATGCCATCTTACGAATTTTCATTGATAAAAGAGTATTTACATGATCTAAACATAACTATTGTTGTTAAGGAAAGGGTAAGTGTGTTTTTTAGTAAAATTGTTCTTTCCTTTAGTCTTACTAGAAATATCTCCTTAAATTCTTCTTAAAAAAGATAACAGGTAGCACTGAACCCACAAAAACAGGAAAGGGAGTTTGACAACCATTTAGTAAATCAATAATATTTTATTACTACATATGATGATCAGAAAAAGGGGCCTATCCCTATGAAACTGTCAATTTTTCAGGGTCCAGCTGCAAATTCAAAAGCTTACAAGGACATGCAAGCAAAAAAGTATAAAACAAACAGACATAGAAAGAAGATCATTTTGTTTAAATTGAGTATCATCCACTGTGTTCAATAGCGTCGAAGTCCAAGAACACCAAAAAGCTGGCCTGAATCATACAATTTCTTTGGTGTATTATAAACAAAATTCAAATTAAATTATTCACTGATCTGAACTTGTATTATAAACAGGCACAGACAACGAAAGACAACATTTAGATCGATCATACAAGAAAAAAATAATTCTTTCCACTTACAGAAGTATCACGAGCAATCTTTCTCAAAGTATCGCCACTACTAATCTTTTTATAACCGGCAATTGGGCTTGCTCGGCTTCAAAAGAAAAGGTTACGGAATAGGGAAACTCAAATATAGATAGATAGATAGAGAGAGAGAGAGAGAGAGTACTGTTGTTCGAGAGGGAGAAGTGGGCTTGATCGGAGAACCAGCGGCGAGATCCATCGGTAGATAGAGAAACAGTAAACGAGATTTGAGAGAGAGAGAGAGAGAAGGCTGTGGGCAAAACCATCGGCCTGGTCGGAGGAGTATATAAAGAAAACAAAATGGGAGAAACCGAAGCCTCTGTTACAATTTCCTGAGAGAACTCATCTAACGAGTTATTTGTGGGTCTAATCAAGCCGTGCGAATTCATATGTCAGTGAATAGGATCTCAATCTCATAATGATAGGGATCTCGTAACAGCAAATCTGGCGTATAAGAAAGAATGTATTTACGTTTGTCGGTCGCTTGATAGTTGATACAGAAGAAAGCGTGATAAAAACTGAAGCCTCTGTGGCATAGTCTTGTTAAGGACTTTAAGGTAATAAAGCAGCCTATTACCGGATTGTCTTATAAATAAATTAACGAATAGAGTGCCACAACAAATCTGAATACAGCTTATTTAACGGAATATGAATAAGAAAAATGTGTAAACACAACAAATCATCTTAGATATGCTAAAAAATCAATTAGATATACTATTTATTTTATTTTAAAAAATAACAACATTGTGATTACTACAGTTTACAGAAAATAATTGCTCAATCTATTTGTGAGAACAAGTCAACAACTGGACTGCCTAATTGTTAGTTTTTTAGGGTTCATAAAAATATTGTGATGATTTTGAGTTTTTTTATCTCAATATTAATATTAAGAGTCCGGCTATGTTATTTGTATAAGCATATCATGACATATGCTTATAAGTCACATTTACGTTTTCAAAGTTCAAATAACAAATTCAAACTACTCAATATGATCTCCATATTAAAATGAACTTGGAGGCCAAATTTTACATTTATTTTATTTGTTTTACTATTTTATTATAATTTTTTAAAATGAAGATTTCTCAGAAAAGTAATGCATTAAGATGTGCACAAAAATCTTTATTTTTTTTCCGCTTGACTTGATACTAAATAAATTTTAAAATTTTAAAATTGTATATGTAAACGAAGCTCTCAAGAAGGAGATCGTTTTTTAGCAATTTGAATTTGTCATTTGGATTTTGAAAACAGATAGACAACTTATAAGCATTCATAATATGCTTATATAAATAATCCCAAACTCTAATATTATTATGTCAAATATATAAATTCAATAAGCTAAATCAGTCGTATGGTGTAATTTTATGATTCTCATACTTTTTTTTTTTTTTGAAGGTCATACCCTTTTTTTTTTTATCGTATCAAGTTGTCATAACTGATGATCACTCTGCTCGTAAATTTGTATTTTTTTTTTGCTAATTTAGTTAGGAGCAAATGGAAATTTATATTTTTAACAGTGTTATTTAGAAAGTGATTTTTTATTAAAAAAAATGGCTAATTTAGAAATCTTCGTACATTGCAGGAATTTAAAAAAAAAATATCAAATCGATGAGAAATTAATTAGAAGCGTCCGATGTGGACGCTCTAAATGCTAAATAGGGCAAAGTCGGATATGGTTGGATTCCATTTGGGTCTATTATTTGAGTTCTGATGGATTTTTGTTCGCAAATCGTAAATAACACTGATGGCACGAACTTCATAAATATTATAATGCAGATTTCAAAAACCCTGATCCCTGATAAGTAGAGGATTTGAATTTAATAATTATGGTTGGATTCCATAATTATTCTAATTTGAAAAATGCACCTCGAACTCTTCTAGATTTTTATATAAATTGAGATCAGAGGGCTAAGTAGAGGTTTTTAATGAACGGAATAAGGAAAAAAAAAATGATCTCTGAGGTTCTGTACAACGAAGACCTATATCGTTGGTTTTTCTCATTTAAACCCTGTATGCGTGATTGCGTGGAATTGGAGACGGTAAAATGGACATCATATCAAATTCGGTCTTTCGGAATTGTTCGATACGAATCAAAATTTGTGTTAACAACTTTAAAATTTGTACATATCAAATATACATAAACCTTAATGTGTATCGAACAGTTTGGACCGAACATCAAACTGAATTTAACATGATACTCATTGAACCGCCCCCGCTCATGATCCAGAGATTCTTGATCAGTTTCCATGGGATTCAAATCAGCTGAAATCTAAAATACATGAATAGTATTTCTGAAATTCCGAATCCAGCCGTTCAACTTTTTTCTGTGCACGTATCTCGAAACAGCTAATTTTTCTGTGCACATATCTCGAAACAGTTCAACAGCTGAGTTCAGAATTTCAAAAATTTCAGCAGTATTGTTCATGGTTTTGAATTTCAGCAGATTTGAATCCGTTTGCATGGACTTGATACGTTGTTTGAAAAAAAAAAAATTACATAAGACTTTGATATGATATACAAGCACTTTCTTAAAAATGAAATTACCAAAAATGTTCCGTATCTCTCTTTTTTTTAAGGGATCTTGGTGAGAATATTTTATTCATAAAATTTCATAAAAAGTAAGAGACAGAAATAAAAAGAATACAACTATTTTTATATCAGTAGAAAGGTCATGATCAATGATTCCGAGTCAAAGTTTGAATCGGATTCTTTAATCCCGATTCAAAATATTTTTTTTCTTTTTTTTAGTTTTCCCAGTTTATTTGCATATAATCGTGAATGCATTTTATAAAATTTGGTGGCGGTTCCATACCAATTTTTATTAACTGCTACTCTGCAATAAAACTTGATGGTGATCTCATATTATTTGTTTATATATTTGTAGGCGGGTTCCACATAATTTTTTATAATTGAAACTATGAAAGAGAAATAAATAGTTTTAAATTAGTTTTGACTTTTTTGCGTTGTAACTAAAAAACAAAAAACAATTTTAATAAGAGATAATAAATCCGATTCAAATTTTGAATCAGAATCATTAATCACAATCTTTCTATGGATATAAGAATGATTGTACTCTTTTCATTTCTCTCTTATTTTTTTTATAAATTTCTATGAATAAAAAATACTCAGATCTTGGCAGATGCTGCCAGTTACTTTGTTCCGTATCTCTCTCTATAAAGATTAGAATAATTAAGATCATAAGAAGTTTAGAGCATCCCTGAAACTATTAGAGTTTCTAATATGATGTGGCAGTTGCTAAACCAGTTTCAGAGATGTAGATAGATTTCTTATTAGCAACTTTGCTCAATAATTTCTTATTAAGAAATCGTTTATAAATTCTGACGTGGCAAAACGATTGGCCTGTATTCGCTAAAATTAGTTTAATTTACTGCTGATGTGGCTTATCAATTTTAATTTACTGATGATGTAGCTTATTAGAAACTCTAAAATTAATTCAGGAATGTGAACATTTAGAAACTCCAGAGTCTATAATTTCTTAAAAGCAGTTAACTGTTGTTTAGAAATTCTAAGAATTTTAGAGATGTAGATTCAATTAATTTGTGCGGACATTGAGAGAGGCCCAATGCATGTAATTAATATCCGCTGAATAAATGAGATAAACGTAATACTTTGGAGATAGGGGTGTAAATCAAATCCTCTGATCCGTTCGACAAGACGGGATGGATAAAACAAAATCGTTAACTTAGTGGATATGAATATGATTAAGGTTTTTTTTTTTAACTTATATTTTGATCCTAGCATGAAACTGATTCTCCAAGGGGCGTGAGGGTACGAACTATTTTGTAAATGTTATTCTATAAAATAATTGATAAATATTAAATTATATATGATAATTATTTTATGTGTATATATATAATTTTTATTATTATGGTTAGAATAACATACAGCATTTACATCTTTTTTATTTAGTAATTTTTGATAATATTGATTTATTCAACATTCTATATAATTTTTTAATTAGTAATTTATGAATTGATTTAGACAATATTTTTTATCATTTTATTGAATTAAAAATATATATTTTTAAATGAACATAATTGATTGTCAGGACTTTCAAACCGAAGATTTGAATCATAGCGCCGGCCAATATGCATTATGCATAGTACCATAGTCTCACTCATTTATAATATTACGTACATGATGTATTAATATATTTTTTTATTTATCATATTTTTTTATTAAATATAAGCTATAAATTATTCGATAATTACTCATTATTCGTCTTGATACCTGTTATCTTAACGGATAAGGATGAGATATAAATAAAACTAATTCTTATCAGATAATAGTAGAGTATGAGTAAGATTAATTTTAGACCGATATGAATTTGAAAATGCTTTCACCCGATCCACACCATACATATTAACATATATTTGGAGACATTGCAATTTATTGCAACTTGGTTCCAGAGTTTAGTTTCAGTGCCTATTTACAATGATAGTTCAACAATGTAACTGCTAATTTTCAACAAAAAAAAAAACAATGTAACTGGTAAAGATATTGACAGACCTTATTTGACTTCATGCAACGCAGTAGTTCTATTTTGTCTTTATCAGTCGTATGTTGCGTGAAGCCAAACTAGCTCTGTCAATATCTTTACCCAATTGTAACGCCTTGGTTGATTGATGCAAACTTGCAAAATTGTTTGATAATCACAAAGTTCAGGCGATGCAATAAATACATTCATTTAAATGAAATAACGTAATTTGTTTTTGTTTTATCTCTTTTTATCCTAAATGAAATGAGAATTCACTAAAGAAGTTCTTTGACTATAATTGAATTTGGAAGGAAAGATTTTAGGCACAGCTGGATTTTTCTATCCCTCTCTTTCTTGTTTTACCAGTAAAATGAAACGAATGTCTTCCCTTATAAGAAGGGTAATCAAGTTAATTTACTTTTTATTAAAAGGAAATAGGATAAAAGAAATGATATTTACTTTTAATTAGCAAAATAGGATATTTTAATGTTTTGATGGAAAATTTTGAAAATTGAAAGTAGGATATTAGCGTTTTTTATGGGTATACTGAAAATAGGATATTTGTATGCTTTGGGCGCTGCAGAGACTTCCAAAACCTTATTTATGTCTCTCTCTAAGATTCATAACATCTTTAATCCTCCCATTTACTAATAAAATAATATTCTAAAATCTCTCACATTCACCTAATAATATAAAATTTTTGGGCAATCATCAACTACCGGCCTACTGCCCTAGCCCATATCTGGCTATATCCAAAAACTGACTTTCGATACCAGGACATCACAAAAACACTGTACCAAGACCAGGACAGATCATCGACAGCCATGTTCAGTTCTAAAACTACATATCCTCCTCCAAGCTAAATAGCTAATCTATCTTATAGATTAACTTTGGATGGGAGGAGTGAACAGTACTCCACGTAACACAGCCAAATGGGTCCCTCTGTCAGCGAAATATTGGTACGTCACCGCTCTTCTTCCAATTTTTTTCTACTTTCCTTTCCTCCAAATTTTGTTTCTCCCGACTTCTACAATCTTCTTTCTCTTCCAAAAAGAAGGTTGGCTTTCCTTCGCTTCACCTCCCTCCGTTGTTGGTTTTGCCTCTTCGCCTCGTCTGTCGATTCATCGACTTGCCATCTCTACCCTGCTGGCCTCGTTTACTACTAATTTCCCTCCTGGATCATCTCCTCTCCCTCAGTCTGGTGTGATGTATAAAAAATCAACAAACAAAATTTTCAATACAGCAAAAAATACATGGGCAAATAAAAAATATACTTGTTATTATATCATTATTGCATGGTTTTTGTTACAAGTTAAATGGAAACCTACAAACTTCAAATAATGCACTACGTAAATTTTCACAAAAAAAATAATGCACTAGGTCATAACATTTCACGTAGATACCAGTAAATACCAGTACGTGAATCCAAGCCCCTAGCCTATTACTTCTGACAAGAAAGAAATCATCCTACTTTGCTACTTCCATAAGAAAACATAAATCTAGATTAACATTATATTAGAAGTACTTCTTAGCAGTGTTGCTTCACTCTGAAACGATGAGTTTCCAGTTTGTAAACTTGGTGGTTGATTGCGGTCTAAATCTGTACCTCCTGGTCCTCCTCCCTGAATCTAGCACTTAGATAGCCGTTGAAGTTTCCTTTGGTTTTTCACACCCAGTTTGCCAGCATGTGTGGTTCCTTCAAGGCCTCCCTTCCTACATGTTGTATCACCGTTCTCTCCTAGAGCTGTTGGAATGTAGAAACGCATTGAGCAACCGTTTGTACTGCCTCCCAGTAGGGTAGGTCTTGTACATTGTTCATCTGGATTGCAGTAGATAGGATTTTACAGTCTGTGTATATCACATATTCCTTCTCGTCATCTGAAGTGATGGCAGTTGAGATGTAATCCAAAGCCCAATTGAGCGTCAGGGCCTCTGCTTCTAATGGGTCGCTTGTGTGGATGTGGCATGTGTGCGTTGTCATTAGGAACCCTAATGGACAAAAAATCAATGAAAATGTAATGTGAAGCTGACAGGAATGCAAAAATGCGCGTAAACCCCTAATAGTTACATTATATTTTTTTGGCTTATTTTGTTTAGCTAAAGTGCAGATGCAAGTTAAAGAGATTCAAAAGGGGAAAGAACAGAATCTACAACTGTTTATAAAAAAGATGAACTATATTAAGGGGATTCACATCCTTCTTGGGAAGTAATAATCTATATACTAGGAACTGGATCTGCACTTTGGGAAGTAGCATATGATCGACAATACTAATAATGTAACCAGAATTGGGAAGTAGCACATGACAACTTTAGCATCATTCTTTTGGATGCTTCAATCAAAATTTTAATTTGGAGGCACACAATTAGCTCACATTGCATTAACAACCATGAATACTTCTTTCAGAATGGTCAGCATCTCAATCGAAGAATCAGAAGGGTCTTTATATAGGCAATGAATTATAAAATACAGATTGTAAGGAGTCAATGAAAGTGTACCCAGTAGAAGCCTCCTTCGAATCAATGAAACGAGAATACAGCTCAAACTGGCAGTCTCTGTATGCCATGTGTCTGAAAGAAAAGAAAAGAAAAGAAAAACAATTTATTGGATTATTACCCTTTTCTCATAAACATTCTTAAAAATAAAAATTAAATTCAGAACCAAAATAGAGTTGTATGAGTCTGGCATAGGGAAAGATGCGAATTTGTTTTTAGTAAGGAAGAAAAGAAAGTAATCGAGGTTGGTCGTTGCTTTGTAAATCGCACAAACAAACTAGGTTTTCTTCAAATCTGCAAAAAACAAAAATAATTCTCAAAGCCAAATAAATACAACATCAGAGAAAATAAATTGTCTCAAAACTTACCCACCCGGCTGAGAGAGAAAAAGGATCACCGACAGCAACCACCAAGAGAGACAAAGCACCACCGAAAGAGGAAGTACCCAGACTGAGAACTTGCTCATTTGCTTCTGGGAGGAAAAAAGGAGAGACGCGGGAAAGGGGTAAATTAGCCATTATCTTCTGGTGGGCCCTCTTTTTCTCCCACTACACCCCGATCTAGAGGGGACGAATTTCATCTGCCTAGAGTAAGAACGTCACCCTTGGCTTTCTTTCCCTTCCTATTCAAATTTGTGGAGCAAGTAATTTTTCTACTTTTTACCCACCCTCCACCTGTCCCTCCCAGCAATACAACCAGAGGGTACCGGCAAGGTATATAACACCTTTCCACAAAAATTATTTTTTTGACAATTTAAGGAAAAAAAAATGAGCTGCAATTCTGGAAAACCCATTTAGTATCAAATAACCCTGATTGTGTAGAGGTACTGGTCAAACACTTAATTTAAACATCAGAGAAACAAAAGTTAACAAGACATTACACAAATTTATTGATCATATTTCTCAGTAAGGAGAAGTCTGACCCCCCAAGATACAAGTAGCCTGCAATAAACTTTCATATTATTTTCAAGTTTTTCTTAATGCAACCCTCCTCTTTTAATCCGGGCTTGGGACCGGCTATGTCTACATGACATAGGCAGAGTTAAAACTTGTAAAACCGTTAGAATCCATCATAAATATAATAATAGAATTAATAAATTACAAAGAAAAAGAAAGAGTATACTACCTTCAGTGAGGCAGAGGATGGGTCACAGGCTCCATATAACAAGTCGTGTAGAGAACTGCCACCAAGTATTTGCACAAAAGCTGTCCCGTCAACAGATGCCACCCAGTACTGAGTATTTTCTCGATTGTGCATCACATTAGAGTTTGTAGTCAGGTGACAAATGCCACCAAATTGCCCAAACATTTTTAGTTTTGTGGGCAGATGCCACGAAGTATATGCATGTAAGTTTAACATGTATTCATGTGAACAAATGCCACTTGATAGTTGGCAGGACATTTGTACTCATGTGGACAAATGCCATACCGTCATTTTGCAGGAAGATTATAGCTTTGCGAAGACATCATGCACCGCCATTGCACAGAGCTGGTAGGTATCTGTGGACAAATGCCACGCCATTCTTGCATGTAATGATATTAATGTGGGCAAATGCCACACGGTCATCTTACAGGAAGATTATAGTTTTGCAAGGACATCATTCACCACCATTGCACAGAGCTGGTAGTATCTGTGGACAAATGCCACGCTGTCCTTGCATATAAATGTAGTCATGTGGGCAAATATGTCTGACTTTGCATGGAGGAATGCACATTGTATGTAGCCTCATGGACAAATTCCATGCTGGCTTTGCCAAAGTTGATTTGCTGCTAGTTCTGGTGTTGTGGACAAATGCCACACCGCCTTTGAATATATTTGTAGTCCCGTGGGCAAATGCCACGCTTTGCATTGAGGAATGCACAACATATATTTGTAGTCCGTGGGAAAATGCCACGCTTTGCATTGAGGAATGCACAATATTTGTAGTCCCATGGGCAAATGCCACGCTTTGCATTGAGGAATGCACAACATATATCTGTAGTCCCGTGGGCAAATGCCACGCTTTGCATTGAGGAATGCACAACATATATCTGTAGTCCCGTGGGAAAATGCCACGCTTTGCATTGAGGAATGCACAACATATATCTGTAGTCCCGTGGGCAAATACCACGCATTGCATTGAGGAATGCACAACATATATCTGTACAACCGTGGGAAAATGCCACGCTTTGCATTGAGGTATGCACAACATATATCTGTAGTCCCGTGGGCAAATGC
>JAJGRW010000945.1:356439-368984 GCA_025461045.1 Carex parvula | reverse complement strand
TTTGGTCGGTACGGTACCAGTTTTTATGGTACAACCTCAGATTGTAATTTTTATGGTACAAACCTCAGAGTAAAACTGGAAATCGTAGCCACTTGCTTCAATGGCAACAGAGACGGCTGGTTCGCCACGGCATTTAGTAAAGCATTTTCATTGTTTCTCGGAACATCCTGGTACCCGTCAATCGTCACCACCTGAGATTTCTCCTGAGAAAAATAAAATAAAATATTACCTTTAATTAATTATGACATTTCAGTTCAATGCCAAAAGTTAATTACCATTCTAATCAAGAGTTGTTTATATATAATCATGTATAAATTGTGCATAACCAGTAACAAGAGGGTATTTTTGTCATTCCTCCTAAAAATTAATCCTTAAATAGCTTGAGCAACCAATCACTGGTACCTGACCTGTACCACTTACTGGTTTAATCTGATTAGAAATATTATTTGACAAATAAAATTATTACCTTTAATTATTATGACATTTCAGTTTAATAAGAGTTGTTTAAATTAAGGCCCATTCAAATCATGTATGAATTGTGCCTAACCAGTACCAATATACATCGTACCAGTACTAAGAACCTGCTGAAATTACAAGTTTACAACTGAATCCTAAGATACATCATACCAGTACCAAGAGGGTAGTTTTGTCTTTCCTCCTAAAAATTAATCCTTAAGAACAATCAATAAATTAATTAAGCCCCATTCAAAATGAAAAAACCAATAAAACAATGTATAAAACTTGAGCAACCAAGAACAGGTACCTGCGCCTGACTGGTTTAATTTTAGTAGAAATATTATTTGAAAAAAATGCAAAAATTTGGTACAAAGTTACGTACCAGGGAATTGTCGCATGATTGTTGCTTGGCGACATAAGGATAGCTCTTCTCTGTGGTAATGCCACCATTTTTCTTGATATATTCAAATGCATAATCCATGAGACCTCCATGCATCCATAGTTTTTCACTGGTATCACAATTGACTAACTTGTTGCTCTAGAGAGAGAAATCAGTGTCCTTGTGTGTATTTATTGATTTATCCCCCTCAACTCGCTACCACTGGTGAAAAGGCCAGCAGCTACCTAAAATTTAATAAAAAATATTTGTAAATTTTAATCCAGTAACAGTTTGAATTATGGTTAAATAAATTTGAATTTGGAATTGAAAACCTCAAGCCCACTCTCATTTGTGGTGAACATTTTTTGCCAACTTTGTCGCCAGGTACATAATATATCTATATTTAATTGTCACTTATAAAATATATATAGTTTGGCTGGCGTCGTTACAAACTTTAGGTATGTGTGTTTCTCACAAAATATAGTTTGGAACTTTGGATGATAAATTTAAATAAGTACTAGTATATATATATATGAGTGAGGCTAACGTACTATGCCATAGCACGGTTTGGGTCCGTGCTACGGCTCATATTGGAGTTTTCAAAATCCCAACGGGTCCGATCCAAACCGTCAACATGATTATAACAATAAATATGTACTTGCAAACCAAATTTTATATTTTTTTCAAATTTTTTACTATTTTTTAAGATAGGTAGAAAATCACTTGACCTGAAATTCTGGGACCATCCAAAAACAGTGATTTTCTACCTATCTAAAAAAATAGTATAAAAAATTCAAAAAAAATATAAAAATTGGTTTGCAAGTACATATTTATTTTATAATCATGTTGAACGGTTTGGATCGGACTGTTAAGATTTTGAAAACTCAAATATTGAGCCGTAGCACGGACCCCAATCCGTGCTATGCATAGTACCGTAGCCTCACTCTATATATATTGTCATTATATGTTAATTTATAGAGAAATTAATTAACTCACCACATTGGCCTTGGTTCTTGACTGCAAGTGACAGCGCCCTTCTGTCGCCAATCGACAGATTCCGGCACGCTCTCCACATTCTCATACATGAAACTCTCACTGCCACGCGGGGCCCCTCGCAAACTCGCATGATGGTGGATCTTGGACCCGGCATATGTCTGCCTAAACTCCTCCCTCGTCATGTCGGCAAACTTGTTCATGCGAGTTTATACGGTTTATTCCTTTTGTTCGCCTCATGGATGTATTTGACATTCTCTTTAAACACATTGAACCGTTTCTGTTCATCATTCATGTCTCTCGAGACAGGGTGGTGTCGACGCCATTTCTCGTACAATTGCCACAGGGTTTCGTCGGATTCGACGTCTTTGTCGTCGAAAGGAATGCATTGGGTTTGTGTTTTATTGCTAGTGTTAGTGCAAGGAGAGTAGCAAAGAGGAAGAAGAGAACCTTGTCCATTTAGAAAGGTGATTTAATTAATTAATTTACTGATGGGGTAGAATGTATGGTTCTGGGGTTTAATTTATAGTGGAGGGATTTATGTGTGTGTGTATATATATATATATATAATTGGAAGCATGTAGATAGAGAAATTTGGATGTATATATGAAGTTTGATGTTGCTTGTGGGGAACATATAGCAACATAAATAGAAACTACATTAATTGAAATAATGGGTTGCCATCTTTTAACACACACAACCATACTCATATCCGTTAGCATTATATAATTATAAAGTTTTTAAAAAAAATCTTTCATTAAAATATTTTAATAATATTTATATCTAGTTAATTATGTTGCGCCTCTTAAATACTCTTAATTTAATAAATTAATATTATATAGGCAGTAAAAAGTCTAAGGGCTTAACCCTCTAGTTATTTTTTTGTTTTTAGAAGGAAACATATTTCATTAAATTGTGACACCAATAGTGTCATATTTACAAGTAAAAGAAAACAAAAGAAGAAGAAAAAATACAAATGAATAAAGCTATAAAAGTACAAAAGAAATAAGAGTTGTCAAATGATACAGGAAAGCAAAAAGTCTGATATATTAATTTTTTTAGAGTGAGGCTACGGTGCTATGCATAGCACGGATTGGGTCCGTGCTACGGCTCAAAATTTGACTTTTTAAAATTCTAACGGTCGATCCGAACCGTTCAACATGATTATAAAATGAATATGTACTTGCAAACCAAATTTTATATTTTTTCAAACTTTTTTACTATTTTTTTAGATAGGCTGTTTTTGGATGGTCCACAATATTCAGATCAAGTGATTTTCAAAAAAGTAGTAAAAAATTCGAAAAAATGTAAAATTTGGTTTGCAAGTATATATTCATTTTATAATCATGTTGAACGGTTCGGATCGACCGTTAGAATTTTAAAAGTCAAATTTTGAGCCGTAGTACGGACCCAATTAGTGCTATGCATAGCACCGTAGCCTCACTCTTTTTTTTATCTCATCTTTGATCATATCAATCGTTTGTGAATCTCTAAAACTAGTAAACATAATTAATTTTGATTCAGTCAGTTATTATGAAACCTGCAAAACCACAAGATTAAATTGCATTAAATATGAAAATAAAAAATCCATTAATTTGAATTCATAACACAGGACTCCAGTCTATAGTGACAAGATTCACGAATAATTCGGATTTGAACTCTCCCCGAAGCAATTCACGTATTATTCGGTTTTCCGAATTTGACAAATTATTTGCGAATTATTCCCGAAATTTCTAACAAAAAAAAAATTTTTTTTTTTGTTCACTTGTGAGACTAAGATATCTGATTCGGGCTCAATGTATAACTCTAAATTATATCCGAATTATTTTCAAATCACGAACTTTTGACCAGCCGAATCTTTCCCGAATCATTCATTTGTCACTTTACCTCAGTCAATGCTAATTACTTTAATGATCAAAAGAACAAACCAAAAGAAGAAACAATAATCAACAAAAAATGAAATGAAATAAAGGTAGAACGGACATTCTCACGTGAATAGAAAGCTAGTCATGTGGCTATGCATATAATCAAAAGCAAATTTAATTATATATTGCATCATCAAAGAATAATGTTGGATATTTGTTTCAATCATAGAACCAAAAAAGGATAAATGATTTCCAACTGGATAAACTTTTCGGTGCCTGTATTCTCCATTTATCCATTTGGTACATGAATTAGGTCTCTCCTCTTTATACAAAAATAAAAAAATAATATATATATAGAGAGAGAGAGAATAGCTAATATACAAACGTTTGTTCCTGAACTCAGGAACAAACGATTCTGTTCTCTGATTTTTAAAGTTCAAACAGTCGATCCAAATCATTAGATATTCAATCAATATTAAAATGTGCTTGGAGATCAAATTTTACATTTTTTGGAATTTTTTTACTATTTATTAAACTGGTTTGAAAACCGCTGTTTTTCAATGCTGCAGAAATTTAATAAAAACAGCAGTTTTCAAACCAGCTTAATAAATAGTAAAAAAATTTCAAAAAATGTAAAATTTGGTCTCCAAACACATTTTAATATAGATTGAATATCTAACGGTTTGGATCGACTGTCCTGTCTCTCTTAGTATTTTTGAGACGCATTACCGGCCAGTTATGTAAATATTTACACATGAAATGAATAATCAAATGGTGACTTGCACATGTACATCAAATTAAACAGGAATATACTTATTTAATTTTTTTTTTTAATCAGGCACGAAATAAAACCTAAAAGCAAAATTGACATGAAACTGTTGTTTGTCACCTACAGGGCTACAGGTAGAGAGCCAAAGGAAGTTGCTAATATTACACAAGGGGTCTGAGATCATATCATACAAATAACAAGGCATTAATTGTTACACTTAAAAATTTAAATCAATCAATCTATTTATGTTAGTTATCTAATATCTATCAAGCTCATAGGCTCCAGGCACATCATGCAAGGGGTGCCCCTTTTGGTTGCGCTTGATAATCCTGCCAGCGAGGGAGACCTGCTTGCCGACAGCAAAGATGTACGCCTTGCTGACAGCAAAGATGTACAGATGTACGCTCGACAATAAGCTCTAACGTCTAACAGCTAGACTACATGTAGATATATAATATTTTATGAGAATGATTGAACTATATAAAATGTTTAAAAAATTAAAATTCAATTAAATTTTAGAGAGAGACTGAACAAAATATCGACTAATATTATGATTACATAATTAATTTATCCAACATATACCTTTCGATCGAGAGAGAGCTGACATTTTTATTAATATCCAAAGTTTAATAGAAATTATTATTTATGCCCAGATTCTTGGATTTTTGCCAAAAATGTCTAAGCCGGTCACAAAATGGCCGGCTTACTCTCTCCTAAGTCGGCCACCCTTTTTTTTTTTTTTAAACCCGCATTTTACCCTATATATACTCTATTTTTCTCTCTCCTCCTCACAACTCCCTCATCTCTCAACCGAATTTGCTTTCTTCTTTGAGTAATTTTTTTTTTATCTAATTTTAAATTTTAATTTATTTAATTTATTTAATTTAAATTTTAATTCATCTCTCAATCCTATTTATTTAATTTATCTAATTTAAATTTTAATTTCTTCTTTGACCCATTTTAGCATTTTTAAGCGCTATTGTAGTATTTTTGTCCCTTGTTAGCTTATTTTACTGAAATTAGGTTATTGTAGCATGTTTTAGGTTATTGTAACCGTAGAGACCTATTGTAGCATGTTTAAGCATAATTAAGTCTATTTTGGTCGTTTTTAGCATATTTTACCGAAATTAAGTTACTGAAGCCTATTGTAGCATATTTTAGGTTATTGTAACCGCAATTGACCTATTTTAGCATGTTTAAACAAAATTAAGCTTATTTTGGTCGTTTTTAGTATATTTTACCGAAATTAGGTTATGTAGCCTGTTTTAGCATGTTTTAACGGTAATTGACCTATTTTAGGTTATTTTTGACATCATGATGCCTAGAGCACGGTCTACCCGTCGTCCAGTAGTGGACGAGCCGATCAGTACCAGCAGCACGGAGCACATCAGTCCTCTCCTGTAGATTCCCCATGATGATCACCGAGTCTCACTGACTTCTCGTGAGGTACGTATCTTTTTTTAGGTTTTCTTTAAATTTTGTTGAGTTTAAATTTTATTATGTTAACACAATGCGGATTACTTTTTTCAACGCATGACACGTTTCTTTTAGATGTGAAGTTGCGGTGCGTTCCCATGCAGTACTACAAGATGGACCCGTACCTCATCAACCTGGATCTCTACCAGGTTGTGGACATCGTGCGGGCAGAGAGAAACATTATCAATGCATCTCTCATCGCATGACTGGTGGAGCGATGGCGTCCCGAGACGCACACATTTCACATGCCATTCGGAGAGATGATAGTGACTCTCCAGGCTGTGAGTGCCCTTTGGGGTTTGTCTATCCGTGGCACACCCGTTGGCGGCGTATCTGACAACACCAGATTCATAGGTGATGTCAGCGAGTTGTTGGGAGCTGATCCTTTCTATATCATTGGGGAAAATGGGAGGTCCAAATTCCATATGCGGATGACGAGGTTATGGGAGCACTTCAGCGCGGATCTCTCGGCAGATTCCACCGAATTGGAGATTCAGAGGTAAAATCTATAATTTGTTTCTATTAATCCATTTCTAATACGAGGATTCTATTACATTTACTATAAATTGTTTCTATTAGAATTTTTTTGTATTGCAGATATACACGGGGCTATGTGATGGACCTTTTTGTTTCTGTCATGTTTCCTGAGGAGACCGATACTTCGGATTTCGAGTCTCTCTCATACAGTCTCCATGACTTCGAGGTATTCGATGATGATTTCATGTCGGCACCGCCAGTACCCCGATATGACACAGAGCTGCCGAAGCTAGTGGTAGCGGGTCTCATACTCAGCCTGCCTTTGGGACTGAGTTCGCCACATCTATCTTTAGTACACCTCCGCCAGTACAGCCAGTCTCCATGGGTGATGACAGATGGGATACCGCCGAGCATATACTCTGGTCCGCCGATGCTAGTGTGGAGGCTGAGAGAGACAGAGCCTAGCCGCACTGGCGCCGGGCGAACGCCGGAGTACCGCCTCAGCGATATACCCCCTCTCAGTTTTAGTTGTATTTTTGCTAGTTTTATACTATTTATATTTGGTATACTATTTATGTTTGGTATATTTGGATTATCCTATATTTCGGTTCTTTTGTATGTGTTCTGTTATGGTACTATTTTTATATTTTATAAATAAAATAAATTATCATGATAATACTAAACAGAAAATATTACAACATTAAAATAGTAGTACAACATAAAAAATAAACAGAAAAACATTTAAAACAATTGAATAAGTGCGTTAAACAGCAAAAATAAGCTTTAAAGATTAAAGGCACACCAATTGGCGCATCCCGAAATACATTGAGTCGGTGTGACTGACATAAGTACTCAGAAAAATAATTAAGAAAAGAATATTACAATACAATAACAAAATAAAATTACACTATATAAAGAAGAAAATAATGTGTAAAACAAAAAAAAAGAGTAAGCTGGCCACAAAATGGCCGGCTTAGGGGGGAGTAAACTAGTCATTTTGTGGCCGACTTGATCATTTTTGACGAAAACCTGAAAATCTGAACATAAATATTAATTTCTATTAAACTTTGGATATTAATAAAAATGTCGGAAGAGAGTGAGGAGAAGCAATCTCAAAATAGTCAAAGATGGATTGACAGCTGATCCCTCTATTCAAGAGAGAGATAACTTGGGCAACTTTTGTTCTGGTGCCAACAAGGCAGCAAGCATTTCAGATTAACAGAGACACGGTCACGCAATAAAGAAAAGAGATATGGCATTCATTGATTGATTGATTGATTACCACCTTTTTTTTCTTTCTTAGTTACATCAAACTCCTTTGTTTGACAAAGACATCAATTAGTTGAGAACGGAGTAGGTCCGATGTCCATCGGATCTACTTTTAGTTCAACGAGCATTTTGACCGTCTGATCTAATTTAAAATTTGTACGCACGAAAATTAAAACAGATACGCACGAAGTTTAAAACATTTTGCACAAATCTTAAAGCAAATTAACGGTGATTAAATCCATCGAACCAAAGTAGGTCGGTCCGATGCCCATCTGACCTACCCTCAAGTGCAATTACTTAGTTAGGTGTAAATAAGCTTTGCCCCATTTTTTCATTCATATTATTAGAAAAATGATAAATTAAATTAAAAACATTATTTTTTTTTTCAAAAATAGTGGAACCGCAACAAAAATACCATGTCTTCATCATACCTTACATCTTATATTTCTGTTTTCATAGTCCAAAGAGTTGAACCGAACCGCTCAACATGATATCCATATTAAAATATGTTTGGAAACTCAAATTTTATATTATTTGAAAAAAATTTACTATTTTTTAGAGAGGTATAAAATCACTGTTTTTCAATGGTCCAGAAACTAATTTTGTACCTATATAAAAAAATAATAGACAAATTTAAAACATATATAATATTTGGTCTCTAAGCATATTTTAATATGGAGATCATGTTAAGCAGTTCGAATCGGCTTTTTAAATTTTGAAAACGGAGATATAAGATGTGAGGTATGATGAAACATGAAAGACATGAGACATTTGAACCAAATTTGGAATATTTCCTTGTATTTTTCTGTCCACTTGATATGATACAATAAATCTTGAAAAAAAAAATGAAAAAAATTGAAAGAAAAACAAATAGCTCTCGAGTCAAAATCAGAAGAAATTGAATAAAGAAATTTAGGATTTTATCCCTTTTTTTTTTCCAAGATTAGACGACAAGCTAAAGGAATTTGCCACCTACACAATTTTGTTAGTCGCTGTCTCCAAAATTCCATCTCAAAAATTTTTTTTTTAAAAAAAGGACATTGTGAAAATCTGAATTAGTTCACATTCTTTTACACTTGGAATATATTAGAGAATGTTTTGAATGTGAATCTTTACGAGTGCACGAATCTTGATAAAAATAAAGACGGTCAGATGGTGTTGTCATCCTTTACTTCCATACAAAATAATTAATTTTTTCCCTATAGAAAAATAGTAAAAAAAAAATGTAAAACAATAAAAAAACTTGATTTCAACCACAACCATCCATTTTACTTCAATAAAAAATGTAAAATAATTAATTTTAATTTCAAATATTAAAATTTGAATTGCATTTTTACTTCAAGAAACATCTTTAACACAACCCCTTGATTCAATTCACACTCTGAGCTCCTTTTTCTTTGTTGCTTGGAAGTGCAAGATTTGTCTAACTATTATATTGGGTTACCTAATTATTGTGCATTTATTTAATTTGGGCTGTTTTCATTAGTCATTACCATTCCGGGCCCACAAAATTTACAATTGTTAAAAAATTGCAGTAAAAATTGCACAAAAAAGCAGGGACAGAACTAAAATAATTAAAATATAGAAGGCTAGATAAATAGATATCACATAATTTCATTTTATGAGAACTAATAGTAATATTTTTTGTAAAAACTAAAAAATATAAAAAAATAATACTATTTTTTTTTTAATTTATAGGAATGACTTTAGCCTCTTTCACATCTCAACCTTCAAATATGATTAAATTTGAAAGTGATATTTTCCAATATAATAAGACTTTATACATAAGTTATTCTCATTCCATGTAAATTTCCTTCATTCTAATTTGGTTGTATAAATAACCAATATATGTTTAATTCATAACTTATAATCCCCCACAAATTGATATATATATAACTATAAGATTGCTAAAAACAGAATTATTTGAAGCAAACTGCAAGCATATATGTACCTGTCAAACAATAAAATTTGTGGATGTCATGAATTCATCTTGCCATTGCTTCTCATATTATCTTTCCTTTCTGAAGAAACAACAACCTTGCAAGAGAAAAACATTATTTCTTACAGCAGGTGCAAATCAGGTACTTGTACGGTACCAGCATATCAGAACATCAAGGAAGCGCATCTGCTGAAATCCGAGACTGGTAACAGTAATTCTGAAATTCCTACAATCCGAATCCAACCGTCGAACTGTTCCGAGATGCGTGCAACAAAAAACCAACTGATTCGAGATGCGTTCTCGGAAAAAATTCGATGGCTGAATTCGGATTATAGGAATTTCAGAATTACTGTTCATTGGTTTCGGAATTTCAACTGATTCGAATCCGAACATCAATTGGATAAAAACAAGTCTATTTTTTCTTTCTTTTTTCTTTTCTTTTTTAGTTGAAGGCCCTTAGGCTTAGTCTATTTTTTCTCTGTATGTTAATCAATTGTATAATTGACTTCAACTGAACCTCAAAATTCTCAAACATAAAGAAAAAAAAAGTTTATTTTCTTTCTTTTGAAAAAAAATATATTTTTTCTAATGTACCTATTGCAATGATAGAAGAAATGTTCAAAATAATTTCATATCAAGAAAACCGTCTTTGATTTAATAGTTAAAGCAACGTTTTTTGTGGGAGAGGTCACAAGTTTGGCTAATATATATATGAGGAGGGTTAAAATGCACCCTCCCTTTTGTGCTCCTAACGTGCACCCTCCCCTCATATCTTCATTTTCAAAGTTCAAATAGTCAATTCGAACCTTCCAACGTGTTCTTCATATTAAAATGTGCTTGGGAGACCAAATTTTATATTTTTTGGAAATTTTTTACTATTTTTTCAGAATTTTTGAAAATCATCACTTTGCTGAATTTTTTATTATTGTTTAGTTTAATCAAAAATTCTGAAAAAATAGTAAAAAATTTCCAAAAAATATAAAATTTAGTCTCCAAGCACATTTTAATATGAAGAACACGTTGGAAGGTTCGAATTGACTATTGAAACTTTGAAAATGAAGATATGAGGGGAGGGTGCACGTTAGGAGCACAAAAAGAGAGTGCATTTTAACCCTCCTCTATATATATATATATATATATATATATATATATAGAGTATGGCTAAATTGCTGCCGGCAGCATTCTGGCCAGATGCTGTCGGGGGCAATTCGGTCATTTCCGGTGTTCAAACAACAAATTTTTTTATACAGATATGTTCTAAATATTAAAATCTACTTGGAGACCAAATTTTACATTTTTTGGAATTTTTTAGCTATTTATTAGGCCAATTTGAAATTGGCTGATCCGGGTGAACAGTGCACCAAAATTCTGGACCGTGTGATCTGGAATTTCAAAGTGGCTTAATAAATAGTAAACAAATTCCAAAAAATGTAAAATTTGGTCTCCAAGTAGATTTTATATTTAGAACACGTTGAACGGTTCGGATTTGTTGTTTGAACACCGAAATGACCGAATTGCACACACGGCAGCATCTGGCCAGAATGCTGCCGGCACAATTTAGCCATACTCTATATATAATATATATAGATATATATATATAAATATATATATATATGACAGTGCTACGGTGCTACGCGTATATAAGCCCCCTCCGTGCTACGGCTCAATTTTTGAGTTTTCAAAATCCTAACGGTCGATCCGAACCGTTCAACATGATCTCCATATGAATATGTACTTACAAACCAAATTTTACATTTTTTAGAATTTTTTTACTATTTGTTAAGCCACTTTGAAAAAACACTAATTTGTACACAACAGTTAATTTTTCTGGACTATTGGATCAGCGATTTTCAAAGTGGCTTAATAAATATTAAAAAAATTCTAAAATGTAAAATTTGGTTTGCAAGTACATATTCAATGGAGATCATGTTTGAACAGTTCGGATCGACGTTAGGATTTTAAAAACTCAAAAATTGAGCCGTAGCACGGAGGGGCCCTTATACGCGTAGCATATTGCCGATTCTCTATATATATATAGAGGGAGAGATGGTTGGCTAATATCAAAACATTTGTTCCTAGGCCAGAAACAAAGTTTCAGTTTTTATATTTCAAAGTCCAAACAGTCAATCCAAACCGTCAACATTCAATCTATATTGAAATGTGTTTAGAGACCAAATTTTACATTTTTTTTAAATTTGTTTACTATTTATTAAATCAGTTCCACTGACTCATATTTTCCACCTAAATTTTCTAACCCCCTTGAATCATGATTCAATTATAATGGACGGCGTATTTTTTAAAATAAAAATGACATTCAAATCATAGAATTTTAAATATCCACAAGAAATTTTCCATCTGAGATTCAAGCATACAACTTTCTTATATCGAAGATATTGCCTTAGAAATAGGTCAAATATAAATTTTATGACACATTTGTATTTATTTATTTATTTTCTTTAATCAATTCATTATAAAAAAATATCAAAAACAACTACGGAGTTTGAAAGAACTGTCTTGATTTAGTGGTAAAGGCACATGGCTTCCATGTGAGAGATCATGAGTTCGAAACCCACAAAGTGAGAAATCATCTTTAATATACAAGAGTTTGAAATGTATTGGTTGTGACCTCCAACTCATATTTCAAAAAAAAAAACTATGGAGTTGAAGTGGTGAAAAAGAAACCGTGTTGATAGTCAGCGATTAGTTCCCCCCACCCCCCCCCCCCCCCTTCTCTCCTCCTCCTCTCCCTCCTCCGCAACTCCCTCCCCACTCCTTTGCTGCTTGAGCAGGCTCTTCTGCCTAGGTCGGATCTGGTCATCGCTCTGTCGTTTTTGTCTCGATGCTCCTCCGCTCCGTTTTTCTAGTAATTCTTATTACCTTTTCTTTTGTTTGATGGATGTTGGATTGGTGTTGTGTCTCGTA
>JAJGRW010000945.1:238230-349158 GCA_025461045.1 Carex parvula | reverse complement strand
TCGGATCGGTTGTTTGAATTTTTAAAATAAAAATATGACGTGGGTACAAACTTGTTTTACTCCACGTCTCACCATAGCTCATCTCTCTCTCTCTATATGTTCGGATTGGTTATTATATATATATCAATTTGTGGGGGATTAGAAGTTATGAATTAACATATATTTAGTTATTTATACAACCAATTAGTATGAAAGAAATTTACTTGGAATGAGAATAACTTATGTATAAAGTCTTATTATATTGGGAAAAATCACTTTCAAATTAATCATATTTGAAGGTTGAGATGTGAAAGAGGCTAAAGTCACTCCTATAAATAAAAAAAAAAAATAGTATTATTTTTTTATATTTTTTAGTTTTTACAAAAAAATATTACTATTAGTTCTCATAAATGAAACTTATATGAGATAATTATTTTAGTTCTGTCCCTGCTTTTTTGTGCAATTTTTTAACAATTGTAAATTTTGTGGGCCCGGAATGGTAATGAAAACAGCCCAAATTAAATAAATACCCCTTAGAATATATACCCAATTCCGTCCCAAACAACTAAATCCACGGAGAGTTATTTTTTTTAGAGATTGAGGGTGGTGTCAATGTATGTTCAAATAGATTGGTTTATTCAGTTTTAAATCGAACCGGCAAATTTTGGTTTAATTGGATCGGTTGTTCGGTTTAAATGGTTCGGTTCGACTTAGTTTTTGAAGAAGTTCGGTTTAAATGGTTCGGTTCGGTTTTGGGATCTCCAAATCGGTTTGTACCGAACCAACCGGTTTAATAAAAAATTGATCGGTTTATTTTGTGTGGTTTATAATGGATCGGTTTATCAAAAACCGGCTTGTGTGATTATCAAAAATGTTATCCAAATCGGTTTAAACCGAACCAACCGGTTTTGAAATGTTTATTTGTAACTTGAAATGTTTGCATTCGGTTCAACCGAATAAACCGAAGTTTAAATTGGTTTAATCGGTTCGGTTTTAGATCGGTTTGAAATTTTAATTTGGTCAATTCGGCTGGGTTTTCAAAATTCAATTCAATCCGCAGTTCGGCAAAAAAAGTTCGGTTTGACCCGAACTGACCGGTTGAACACCCCTAAATGTAAGAGTATCATTGAGGGGATTTTGCATCCACAAGTTGGTGGATATTTCAATGTCAGAACTCAACTGGTTCTTTAATTGTCTTATGAAATGAAAATGATAAGTGTATAATTTACTCAAAATTGGACAGCAAAATTTTTTTTTTTTTGGTGGTTTGTGTGGCACGTGTATAATTAAGTATGGTTTGATTAGCAGGAGCTTTACAAATACAAATTTTCTTCTTGATGGCAGATTGAAGCAGACATCAAAGGTCCAGAGTATATCCATTTTTGTCTTTTAATCTAAGGTGGAGAGGAGAGCTACCAAAATATTCCCAACTATTAGCATTTTTTTAAATTAATTTATTTATTATGATGTGAAGTCCATTTGAGCCCACAATTCTGACTCCATGTGTTGGCAATGTTCAAATGCGTTTTTGTTTCTCATTATGATTACAAATAAAATATGTACATCAGATCTCGTATTGTCAAATAATATGTGGGTCAGTTGGAGAGCATATTTATTGCGTTCATTAATGCGGTTGATATTTTTTTTTTATAACTTTTTCTTTGGATGAAAAGGCGGGTAACCTATCTTTTATTTAAGTTCAAAGTTGATAGTAGAAGAGAGCTGCATGCATACACAGAGAAACATGTACTAGTACACCTATCACCTCTTACTACGGGAATGAACTCTGTTGTTATTCCAATAGAAAAACAGAATTCTGCTTTTCCGATCCCAACCATTTAAAATTTTTCATTCGCGTATCGCGATAAGGAAATTTTTTTCATGCACGAATCTCAATAAATTTGATGGTTGGGATCGGAAAAAGCAGAATCCTACTTTTCTATTGGAATAACAATAGGGTCGTATCCCTTACTAATGTACATCTATTAATTAGCACTTATCAGTAAAAATATATTACAAATAAACATATTGTGACATAAGTAAGGACAAAAACATAAACAAAGAACTGCTACGCGCGCTGATATTGAGCTATCAGGTATTCGTGCTTCAATGGAGATATATTGAGTCCTCAAGCATCCTTATCCTCAACACAAACGCCCTAGTTGAAAATCAAAACGAGACCGAAGTATCCAGAAGAGACAATCCATTTTCCTGTTTTATTAACAAAAAAGAAGAAAAAAAACAAGAATTAAAAGAGAGACCGGGAAGGAAGAAATGAGAAGGAGAAGGAAAAGAGAAGGAAGAAGAGAAAACGGTACGTAGACCACAACACCAATCACAAACATCCATCAAACAAAAGAAAAGGTAATAAGAATTACTAGAAAAACGGAGCGGATGAGCATTGAGACAAAACGATAGAGCGATGACCAGATCCGACCTAGGCAGAAGCACCTGCTCAAGCAGCAAAGGAGTGGGGAGGGAGTTGCGGAGGTGGGAGAGAGGAGGAGAGAAGGGGGGGGGGGGGGGGGGGGGAACTAATCGCTGACTATCAAACAACGGTTCTTTTTCACCACTTCAAACTCCATAGTTTTTTTTTTGAAATATGAGTTGGAGGTTAAGCCACCCAATACATTTCAAACTCTTGTATATTAATAGATGATTTTCTCACTTTGTGGGTTTCGAACTCATGATCTCTCACATGGAAGCCATGTGCCTTTACCACTAAATCAAGACAAGTTCTTTCAAACTCCGTAGTTGTTTTTGATATTTTTTTATAATGAATTGATTAAAGAAAATAAATAAATAAATACAAATGTGTCATAAAAATTTATATTTGACCTATTTTCTAAGGCAATATCTTCGATATAAGAAGTTGTATGCTTGAATCTCAGATGAAATTTTTTTTGTGGATATTTAAAATTCTATGATTTGAATGTCATTTTTATTTTAAAAAATACGCCGTCCATTATAATTGAATCATGATTCAAGGGGGTTAGAAAAATTTAGGTGGAAAATATGAGTCAGTGGAACTGATTTAATAAATAGTAAACAAATTTAAAAAAAATGTAAAATTTGGTCTCTAAACACATTTCAATATAGATTGAATGTTGAACGGTTTGGATCGACTGTTTGGACTTTGAAAATATAAAAACTGAAACTTTTGTTTCTTGACCTAGGAACAAATGTTTTGATATTAGCCAACCACTCTCTCCCTCTCTCTCTCTCTCTCTCTCTCTCTCTATATATATATATATATATATATAGAGAGAATCTGGCTAATATGCTACGCGTATATAAGGGCCCCTCCGTGCTACGGCTCAATTTTTGAGTTTTTAAAATTCTAACGGTCGATCCGAACTGTTCAACATGATCTCCATTTGAATATGTACTTGCAAACCAAATTTTACATTTTATAGAATTTTTTTACTATTTATTAAGCCACTTTGAAAATCGCTGATCCAATGGTCCAGAAAAGTTAACTGTTGTGTACAAATTAGTGTTTTTTCAAAGTGGCTTAATAAAATAGTAAAAAAATTCTAAAAAATGTAAAATTTGGTTTGTAAGTACATATTCATATGGAGATCATGTTGAACGGTTCGGATCGACCGTTAGAATTTTGAAAACTCAAAAATTGAGCCGTAGCACGGAGGGGCCCTTATATACGCGTAGCACCGTACCACTGTCCTATATATATATATATATATTAGCCGAACTTGTGACCTCTCCCACAAAAAACGTTGCTTTAACTATTAAATCAAAGACTGTTTTCTTGATATGAAATTATTTTGAACATTTCTTCTATCATTGCAATAGGTACATTAGAAAAAATATATTTTTTTTCAAAAGAAAGAAAATAAACTTTTTTTTTCTTTATGTTTGAGAATTTTGAGGCTCAGTTGAAGTCAATTATACAATTGATTAACATACAGAGAAAAAATAGACTAAGCCTAAGGGCCTTCAACTAAAAAAAAAAGAAAAAAGAAAGAAAAAATAGACTTGTTCTTATCCAATTGATGTTCTGATATGCTGGTACCGTACAAGTACCTGATTTGCACCTGCTGTAAGAAATAATGTTTTTCTCTTGCAAGGTTGTTGTTTCTTCAGAAAGGAAAGATAATATGAGAAGCAATGGCAAGATGATGAATTCATGACATCCACAAATTTTATTGTTTGACAGGTACATATATGCTTGCAGTTTGCTTCAAATAATTCTGTTTTCTTCAATTTGTGGAGGATTAGAAGTTATGAATTAACATATATTTGGTTATTTATACAACCAAATTAGAATGAAGGAAATTTACATGAAATGAGAATAACTTGTGTATAAAGTCTTATTATATAGGGAAAAATCACTTTCAAATTTAATCATATTTGAAGGTTGAGATGTGAAAGAGGCTAAAGTCACTCCTATAAATTAAAAAAAAATAGTATTATTTTTTTATATTTTTTAGTTTTTACAAAAAATATTACTATTAGTTCTCATAAAATGAAATTATATGAGATCTATTTATCTAGCCTTCTCTATTTTAATTATTTTAGTTCTGTCCTGCTTTTTTGTGCAATTTTTACTGCAATTTTTTAACAATTGTAAAATTTGTGGGCCCGGAATGGTAATGAAAACAGCCCAAATTAAATAAATGCACAATAATTAGGTAAACCAATATAATAGTTAGACAAATCTTGCACTTCCAAGCAACAAAGAAAAAAGGAGCTCAGAGTGTGAATTGAATCAAGGGGTTGTGTTAAAGATGCTTCTTGAAGTAAAAATGCATGGTTGTTGTGAATTCAAATTTTAATTTTTGAAATTAAAATTAATTATTTTACATTTTTTTATTGAAGTGAAAATGGATGGTTGTGGTTGAAATCAAGTTTTTATTGTTTTACATTTTGTTTTTACTATTTTTCTATAGGAAAAAAATTAATTATTTTTTATTGAAGTAAAGGATGACAACACCATCTGACCGTCTTTATTTTTATCAAGATTCGTGCACTCGTAAAGATTCACATTCAAAACATTCTCTAATATATTCCAAGTGTAAAAGAATGTGAACTAATTCAGATTTTCACAATGTCCTTTTTTTTTAAAAAAATTTTTTTGAGATGGAATTTTGGAGACAGCGACTAACAAAATTGTGTAGGTGGCAAATTCCTTTAGCTTGTCATCTAATCTTGGAAAAAGAAAGAGGATAAAATTCTAAATTCCTTTATTCAATTTCTCCTGATTTGACTCATTTCAATTTTTTTCATTTTATTTTCAAGATTTATTATACCATAGCAAGTGGACAGAAAAACAGAAAGAAAGATTCCAACTTTGGTTCAAATGTCTCATGTTTTTCATGCTTCATCATACCTCACATCTTATATCTCTATTTTCAAAATTTAAAAAGCAGATTCGAACTGCTTGACGTGATCTCCATATTAAAATGTGCTTAGAGACCAAATTTTATATATTTTTAAATTTGTTTACTATTTTTTAGATAAGTACAAAATTATTGTTTCTGGACCATAAAAAAACAGTGATTTTATCCCTCTCTAAAAAATAGTAAATTTTTTCCAAATAATATAAAATTTGAGTTTCCAAACATATTTTAATATAGATATCATGTTGAGCGGTTCGGTTCAACTCTTTGGACTATGAAAACAGAAATATAAGATGTAAGGTATGATGAAGACATGGTATTTTTGTTGCGGTTCCATTATTTTTGAAAAAAAAAATAATGTTTTTGATTTAATTTATCATTTTTCTAATAATATGAATGAAAAAATGGGGCAAAGCTTATTTACACCTAACTAACTAATTGCACTTGAGGGTAGGTCAGATGGGCATCGGACCTACTTCGGTTCGATGGATTTAATCAACGTCAATTTGCTTTAAGATTTGTGCAGAATGCTTTAAACTTCGTACGTGTCTGTTTCAATTTTCATGAGCACAAATTTTAAATTAGATCGGACGGTCAGAATGCTCGTTGAACTGAAAGTAGATCCGATGGACATCAGACCTACTCCGTTCTCAACTAATTGATGTCTTTGTCAAACAAAGGAGTTTGATGTAACTAAGAAAGAAAAAAAAAGGTGGTAATCAATCAATCAATCAATGAATGCCATATCTCTTTTCTTTATTGCGTGACCGTGTCTCTGTTAATCTGAAATGCTTGCTGCCTTGTTGGCACCAGAACAAAAGTTGCCCAAGTTATCTCTCTCTTGAATAGAGGGATCAGCTGTCAATTCATCTTTGACTATTTTGAGATTGCTTCTCCTCTCTCTCTTCCGACATTTTTATTAATATCCAAAGTTTAATAGAAATTAATATTTATGTTCAGATTCTCAGGTTTTTGCCAAAAATGATCAAGCCGGCCACAAAATGACCAGTTACTCCCCTCTAAGCCGGCCATTTTGTGGCCGGCTTACTCCTTTTTTTTGTTTTACACATTATTTTCTTCTTTATATAGTGTAATTTTATTTTGTTATTGTATTGTAATATTATTTTTTAACTATTTTTCTGAGTACTTATGTCAGTCACACCGACTCAATGTATTTCGGGATGCGCCAATTGGTGTGCCTTTAATCTTTAAAGCTTATTTTTGCTGTTTAACGCACTTATTCAATTGTTTTAAATGTTTTTCTGTTTATTTTTTATGTTGTACTACTATTTTAATGTTGTAATATTTTCTGTTTAGCATTATCATGATAATTTATTTTCTCTATAAAATATAAAAATAGTACCATAACAGAACACATACAAAAGAACCGAAATATAGGATAATCCAAATATACCAAACATAAATAGTATACCAAATATAAATAGTACAAAACTAGCAAAAATACAACTAAAACTGAGAGGGGGTATATCGCTGAGGCGGTACTCCGGCGTTCGCCCGGCGCCAGCGCGGCCAGGCTCTGTCTCTCTCAGCCTCCACACTAGCATCGGCGGACCAGAGTATATGCTCGGCGGTATCCCATCTGTCATCGCCCATGGAGACTGGCTGTACTGGCGGAGGTGTACTAAAGATAGATGCGGCGAACTCAGTCCCAAAGGCAGGCTGAGTATGAGACCCGCTACCACTAGCCTCGGCATCTCTGTGTCATATCGGGGTACTGACGGTGCCGACATGAAATCATCATCGAATACCTCGAAGTCATGGAGACTGTATGAGAGAGACTCGAAATCTGAAGTATCGGTCTCCTCAGGAAACATGACAGAACCAAAAAGGTCCATCACATAGCCCCGTGTATATCTGCAATACAAAACATATAAAAATTCTAATAGAAACAATTTATAGTAAATGTAATAGAATCCTCATATTAGAAATGGATTAATAGAAACAAATTATAGATTTTACCTCTGAATCTCCAGCTCGGTGGAATCTGCCGAGAGATCCGCGCTGAAGTGCTCCCATAACCTCGTCATCCGCATATGGAATTTGGACCTCCCATTTTCCCCAATGATATAGAAAGGATCAGCTCCCAACAACTCGCTGACATCACCTATGAATCTGGTGTTGTCAGATACGCCGCCAACGGGTGTGCCACGGATAGACAAACCCCAAAGGGCACTCACAGCCTGGAGAGTCACTGTCATCTCTCCGAATGGCATGTGAAATGTGTGCGTCTCGGGACGCCATCGCTCCACTAGTCCTGCGATGAGAGATGCATTGATGATGTTTCTTTCTGCCCGCACGATGTCCACAACCTGGTAGAGACCCAGGTTGATGAGGTACGGGTCCATCTTGTAGTACTGCATGGGAACGCACCGCAACTTCACATCTAAAAGAAACGTGTCATGCGTTGAAAAAAGTAATCCGCATTGTGTTAACATAATAAAATTTAAACTCAATAAAATTTAAAGAAAACCTAAAAAAAGATACGTACCTCACGAGAAGTCAGTGAGACTCGGTGATCATCATGGGGAATCTACAGGAGAGGACTGATGTGGTCCGTGCTGCTGGTACTGAACGGCTCGTCCACTACTGGACGACGGGTAGACCGTGCTCTAGGCATCCTGATGTCAAAAATAACCTAAAATATGCCAATTACCGTTAAAACATGCTAAAACAGGCTACATAACCTAATTTCGGTAAAATATACTAAAAACGACCAAAATAGACTTAATTCTGTTTAAACATGCTAAAATAGGTCAATTGCGGTTACAATAACATAAAATATGCTACAATAGGCTTCAGTAACATAATTTCGGTAAAATATGCTAAAAACGACCAAAATAGGCTTAATTCTGCTTAAACATGCTACAATAGGTCTCTACGGTTACAATAATCTAAAACATGCTACAATAACCTAATTTCAGTAAAATATGCTAACAAGGGACAAAAATACTACAATAGCGCTTAAAAATGCTAAAATGGATCAAATTGCGCCTAAAATAACCTTAAATATGCTACAATAGCCTAATTTCGGTAAAATATCAAATGGTCTAATTTTCCTAATTATGCTACATTCGCTAAATTACGCTTAATTAGCCTAATTATGTTAAAAAATGCCAAAATACCATAAATCTTGGTCAACTGTGCTAATTACACTAAATTACAACAAATTACTCTAAATCCTAATCCATAACCCCTAAATCCTAAACCCTAAACCCTAAATTAAATAAATTAAAATTTAAAGTAGATAAAAAAAAAATTACTCAAAGAAGAAAGCAAATTCGGTTGAGAGATGAGGGAGTTGTGAGGAGGAGAGAGAAAAATGGAATATATATAGGGTAAAATGCGGGTTTAAAGAAAAAAAAAAAGGGGTGGCCGACTTAGGGGGGGAATAAGCCGGCCATTTTGTGGCCGGCTTGAGCATTTTTAGCGAAAACCCAAAAATCTGGGCATAAATAATAATTTCTATTAAACTTTGGATATTAATAAAAATGTCGGCTCTCTCTCGATCGAAAGGTATATGTTGGATAAATTAATTATGTAATCATAATATTAGTCGATATTTTGTTCAGTCCCTCTCTAAAATTTAATTGAATTTTAATTTTTTAAACATTTTATATAGTTCAATCCTTCTCATAAAATATTACATATCTACTTGTAGTCCAGCTGTTAGACGTTAGAGCTTATTATCGAGCGTACATCTGTACATCTTTGCTGTCGGCAAGCAGGTCTCCCTCGCTGGCAGGATTATCGAGCGTAACCAAAAGGGACACCCCTTGCATGATGTGCCTGGAGCCTATGAGCTTGATAGATATTAGATAACTAACATAGATAGATAGATAGATAGATTGATTTAAATTTTTAAGTGTAACAATTAATGCCTTGTTATTTGTATGATATGATCTCAGACCCCTTGTGTAATATTAGCAACTTCCTTTGGCTCTCTACCTGTAGCCCTGTAGGTGACAAACAACAATTTCATGTCAATTTTGCTTTTAGGTTTTATTTCGTGCCTGATTAAAAAAAAAAATTAAGAAAGTATATTCCTGTTTAATTTGCTGTACATGTGCAAGTCACCATTTGATTATTCATTTCATGTGTAAATATTTACATAACAGGCCGGTAATGCGTCTCAAAAATACTAGGAGAGACAGGACAGTTGTTTTTTTTTTTTTTTTTTTAGAAGACAGGACAGTCGATCCAAACCGTTAGATATTCAATCTATATTAAAATGTGTTTGGAGACCAAATTTTACATTTTTTGAAATTTTTTTACTATTTATTAAGCTGGTTTGAAAACTGCTGTTTTTATTAAATTTCTGCAGCATTGAAAAACAGCGGTTTTCAAACCAGTTTAATAAATAGTAAAAAAATTCAAAAAAATGTAAAATTTGGTCTCCAAGTACATTTTAATATAGATTGAATATCTAATGATTTGGATCGACTGTTTGTACTTTAAAAATCAGAGAACAGAATCATTTGTTCCTGAGTCCAGGAACAAATGTTTGTATATTAGCCATTCTATCTCTCTCTATATATATATCATTTTTTTATTTTTGTATAAAGAGGAGAGACCTAATTCATGTACCAAATGGATAAATGGAGAGAATACAGGCACCGAAAAGTTTATCCAGTTGGAAATCATTTATCCTTTTTTGGTTCTATGATTGAAACAAATATCCAACATTATTCTTTGATGATGCAATATATAATTAAATTTGCTTTTGATTATATGCATAGCCACATGACTAGCTTTCTATTCACGTGAGAATGTCGGTTCTACCTTTATTTCATTTCATTTTTTGTTGATTATTGTTTCTTCTTTTGATCATTAAAGTAATTAGCATTGACTGAGGTACAGTGACAAATGAATGATTCGGGAAAGATTTGGCTGGTCAAAAGTTCGTGATTTGAAAATAATTCGGATATAATTTAGAGTTATACATTGAGTCCGAATAAGATTTCTTAGTCTCACAAGTGAATAAAAAAAAAATATTTTTTTTTTGTTAGAAATTTCGGGAATAATTTGCAAATAATTTGTCAAATTCGGAAAACCGAATAATACGTGAATTGCTTCGGGGAGAGTTCAAATCCGAATTATTCGTGAATCTTGTCACTATGGACTGGAGTCCAGTGTTATGAATTCAAATTAATGGATTTTTTATTTTCATATTTAATGCAATTTAATCTTGTGGTTTTGCAGGTTTCATAATAACTGACTGAATCAAAATCAATTATATTTACCAGTTTTAGAGATTCACAAACGATTGATATGATCAAAGATGAGATAAAAAAAAGAGTGAGGCTACGGTGCTATGCATAGCACCAATTGGGTCCGTACTACGGCTCAAAATTTGACTTTTAAAATTCTAACGGTCGATCCGAACCGTTCAACATGATTATAAAATGAATATGTACTTGCAAACCAAATTTTACATTTTTTTCGAATTTTTTACTACTTTTTCGAAAATCACTTGATCTGAACATTGTGGACCATCAAAAAACAGCCTATCTAAAAAAATAGTAAAAAAATTTGAAAAAATATAAAATTTGGTTTGCAAGTACATATTCATTTTATAATCATGTTAAACGGTTCGGATCGACTGTTAGAATTTTAAAAAGTCAAATTTTAAGCCGTAGCACGGACCCAATCCGTGCTATGCATAGCACCGTAGCTTCACTCTAAAAAAATTAATATATCAGACTTTTTGCTTTCCTGTATCATTTGACAACTCTTATTTCTTTTGTACTTTTATAGCTTTATTCATTTGTATTTTTTTCTTCTTCTTTTGTTTTCTTTTACTTGTAAATATGACACTATTGGTGTCACAATTTAATGAAATATGTTTCCTTCTAAAAACAAAAAAATAACTAGAGGGTTAAGCCCTTAGACTTTTTACTGCCTATATAATATTAATTTATTAAATTAAGAGTATTTAAGAGGCGCAACATAATTAACTAGATATAATATTATTAAAATATTTTAATGAAAGATTTTTTTAAAAACTTTATAATTATATAATGCTAACGGATATGAGTATGGTTTTGTGTGTTAAAAGATGGCAACCCATTATTTCAATTAATTAATGTAGTTTCTATTTATGTTGCTATATGTTCCCCACAAGCAACATCAAACTTCATATATACATCCAAATTTCTCTATCTACATGCTTCCAATTATATATATATATATATATATATACACACACACACACACACACACACACACACATAAATCCCTCCACTATAAATTAAACCCCAGAACCATACATTCTACCCCATCAGTAAATTAATTAATTAAATCACCTTTCTAAATGGCCAAGGTTCTCTTCTTCCTCTTTGCTACTCTCCTTGCACTAACACTAGCAATAAAACAAACCCAATGCATTCCTTTCGACGACAAAGACGTCGAATCCGACGAAACCCTGTGGCAATTGTACGAGAAATGGCGTCGACACAACACTGTCTCGAGAGACATGAATGATGAACAGAAACGGTTCAATGTGTTTAAAGAGAATGTCAAATACATCCATGAGGAGAACAAAAAGGATAAACCGTATAAACTCGCATTGAACAAGTTTGCCGACATGACGAGGGAGGAGTTTAGGCAGACGTATGCCGGGTCCAAGATCCACCATCATGCGAGTTTGCGAGGGGCCCCGCGTGGCAGTGAGAATTTCATGTATGAGAATGTGGAGAGCGTGCCGGAATCTGTCGATTGGCGACAGAAGGGCGCTGTCACTGCAGTCAAGAACCAAGGCCAATGTGGTGAGTTAATTAATTTCTCTATAAATTAACAATAATGACAATATATATAGAGTGAGGCTATGGTACTATGCATAACACGGATTGGGTCCGTGCTACGGCTCAATATTTGAGTTTTCAAAATCTTAACAGTCGATCCAAACCGTTCAACATGATTATAAAATAAATATGTACTTGCAAACCAAATTTTATATTTTTTCAAATTTTTTTACTATTTTTTAAGATAGGTAGAAAATCACTTGACCTGAAAATTCTGGACCATCCAAAAACAGTGATTTTCTACCTATCTAAAAAAATAGTAAAAAAATTCAAAAAAATATAAAATTTGGTTTGCAAGTACATATTTATTTTATAATCATGTTGAACGGTTTGGATCGACCGTTGGGATTTTGAAAACTCAAATATTGAGCCGTAGCACGGACCCAACCGTGCTATGCATAGTACCGTAGCCTCACTCATATATATATATATATATACTTATTTAAATTTATCATCCAAAGTTCCAAACTATATTTGTGAGAAACACACATAACTAAAGTTTGTAACGACGCCAGCCAAACTATATATATTTTATAAGTGACAATTAAATATAGATATATTATGTACCTGGCGTACAAAGTTGGCAAAAAATGTTCAACACAAATGAAGTGGGATTGAGGTTTTCAATTCCAAATTCAATTTATTTAACCATAATTCAAACTGTTACTGGATTAAAATTTACAAATATTTTTATTAAATTTTAGGTAGCTGCTGGGCCTTCTCAACAGTGGTAGCAGTTGAGGGGATAAATCAAATAAAAACCAAGGAACTGATTTCTCTCTCAGAGCAACAATTAGTCAATTGTGATACCAGTGAAAACTATGGATGCAATGGAGGTCTCATGGATTATGCATTTGAATATATCAAGAAAAATGGTGGCATTACCACAGAGAAGAGCTATCCTTATGTCGCCAAGCAACAATCATGCGACAATTCCCTGGTACGTAACTTTGTACCAAATTTTTGCATTTTTTTTCAATGTTTTAAATAGCGTTTATAGCGTCATAGCGTGAAGGCTACAAAAAAAGCTATAGCGAATAGCGTAGCTATAGCGGAAGCTATTCCAAATAACGTTTTTTTTTTTTACAAAAATTATATTATATATTTGTACTATATATTAACATTATCTAAAGTTTCATAGAACAATAAATAACACTAAATTAATTAAGAAATTATAATATTCATATTGAAATAGTTCAAAAGTCCATGGTTCAAAATATCCATAATAATATCATAAACTATCGATTTTTTTCTATACAAATTATCTTAAGTATCATGATTCATTCTATTTTTTTTTTCTATACAAAATAAATTTTATGGATCTTTATTTAAGCCCATATAAATTGTCTAAAAAGCCCAATATGCATAGCGCGCAAATAGCGCGCTACATGCTATGCGCTATAGCGGACTGCTATTACCGCTATAGCGGCCGTAGCGCAATTAGCGTATTTTCATGCCATAGCTTAGCGTTTAGGGTCCAAAAACGCTATAGCGCCGCTATAGCGCGCTATTTAGAACACTGTTTTTTCAAATAATATTTCTACTAAAATTAAACCAGTCAGGCGCAGGTACCTGTTCTTGGTTGCTCAAGTTTTATACATTGTTTTATTGGTTTTTTCATTTTGAATGGGGCTTAATTAATTTATTGATTGTTCTTAAGGATTAATTTTTAGGAGGAAAGACAAAACTACCCTCTTGGTACTGGTATGATGTATCTTAGGATTCAGTTGTAAACTTGTAATTTCAGCAGGTTCTTAGTACTGGTACGATGTATATTGGTACTGGTTAGGCACAATTCATACATGATTTGAATGGGGCTTAATTTATAAACAACTTTTATTAAACTGAAATGTCATAATAATTAAAGGTAATAATTTTATTTGTCAAATAATATATCTAATCAGATTAAACCAGTAAGTGGTACAGGTGCAGGTACCAGTGATTGGTTGCTCAAGCTATTTAAGGATTAATTTTTAGGAGGAATGACAAAAATACCCTCTTGTTACTGGTTATGCACAATTTATACATGATTATATATAAACAACTCTTGATTAGAATGGTAATTAACTTTTGGCATTGAACTGAAATGTCATAATTAATTAAAGGTAAAATTTTATTTTATTTTTCTCAGGAGAAATCTCAGGTGGTGACGATTGACGGGTACCAGGATGTTCCGAGAAACAATGAAAATGCTTTACTAAATGCCGTGGCGAACCAGCCCGTCTCTGTTGCCATTGAAGCAAGTGGCTACGATTTCCAGTTTTACTCTGAGGTTTGTACCATAAAAATTACAATCTGAGGTTGTACCATAAAAACTGGTAGCGTACCGACCAAAATTACAATCTTTTTATTGAACCAACCATTGAGCATTTCATGTTATATTACACAGGGTGTGTTCACCGGAGAGTGTGGGACTGACCTAGACCACGGCGTGGCAATCGTAGGCTATGGCATTACGCAAGATGGAATCAAATATTGGATCATGAAGAACTTGTGGGGCCTGGAGTGGGGCGAAGGCGAATACATTAGGATGAAACACGGCGTCGAGGCCAAGACAGGCTTATGTGGTATTGCCATGGAAGCGTCTTATCCCGTTAAGACCTCGCTGAATATCCTTCGAAGCCGTCTCTCAAAGACGAACTCCAGATGCATATATATATAATTGTAGAAAAAAAGATATATAAAGTTAGGATGAATTAATTACACGAGTTCCTGCTGCTGTGGGGTTCTCATTCTTTGTGATACTTTATTTAAAAAGAAATAGATAAAAATAATTGGATTTTATTATTGTTATTTTGGATAATTCTATTTGTTACAGAAGTGTATTAGCTAAGTTGCATGAACTATCAATGTTTCAATAAAATCTAATTAAATCAAATTCAAACTATTGATATAAATTCAATCCTTGTTGTATCGAAGCACATTAGGTAGTGTATTTTTCACAAATTTCAAAATTATGAAGTTCAATCTTCTATAATATGTGTATGAGAAATATTCAATCTTCTATTAAATTAAAAATAAGTATAAAGTTCATATTTTATCTTTTATTAAATTTTTAAAAAATTATATAGTATGTGTCGGAGAAATATTCAATCTTCTAATTTATTAATTCAAAAGGACAAATAATTCATTGCCTTGAGTTTTACACACACAAACATATCTTTATGAATTTGGTCAATTGATAATTTTGTGGGTCAAATTATCTCTTTTAGGATGTGATTCATTATCTCGGCCCAATTACTTGAGTTCATTTTTGGGCCTAGAAACAATTCATCATAATAAAATTACCACAAGCTGGTAGTACCAGTAAAACAAGTCTGACTGATAATAAACTCTACTTAATTTAATTTCTAGTTTTGTTTCTGTGACAACTCTTAACAAATTAACCAATCTAGCTTATACTCTTGCAGTCCTTTATTCAACTTACAAAAATAACAGATTAAATCCAACCAACCATAATATTTTCTTTACAAATATACAATTAATTAACCAGTGCAAACTCACCTTTGAAAAAAAAGAAAATAATATAATGCTTGAGTAAAATCAACAAGGAGGCTTGTCAGCAGGGGGAGGTAGTATTTTTGCCTCTGTACTATTTCCATTCTTTGTTATGAACACAACATCCATTCCCCAGATTGAATGTGGTTCAAAGTGACAGTGCATGTACCAAACTCCTAATTTAATTGCAAAACCAAAATATTTCGAGGATTAGTGTCTGAAAAACATTCAAAACAACAATTTGTAACAGTAACTAATCAACTATATAATTAAAAATTGCTAAACAGGCCATTCTCATTGTAGTTGTGTAACACCTTTGATTGTGAAAAATTAAATCAATAAAAGATTCAATAAATTTGATATTTTAAAAAAAGGAAAAAGAATAAACTCACCCGGATTAGTTGCCCGAAAGCGGATAGTTGCCCAACCGTTCTGCGGCACACCCACAGTGTTCACAAATGGCGGATCGACCAAGTTGTAACTCAGAGGATCTGTTGTGTTGTCGAAGTTGCCGAATCCTCTTCCAATGACATAGAAGCTGTGGCCGTGCAAGTGCAATGGTTGGTTAGCCGCTCCGCTTAGTATGTTATTTTGCTGAAACACAATCTCCACGGTCGTGTTATACTCGAGCACTTTCACTTTGGTTGATTTAATAACAAAATATACCTGCTCAGGAATGTTGTCACCAGTAACATTGAAGACGAGCGGAGGTTGGTCAGCAAAGTCAGTGGTGTACACACCGGCAATAGAATTATAGTATGCATCTAGCACATCAATTTTGGGTTTTTGGAAACTAGCATTGTTCATACTAGAAGCGAACATAGTACCGTTTACACCAGCACATTGTTTGTTAGGGCACAATTGTTCATTCACAGACATCATGATATACATTTTGACATCGACAGTTTGGGGTACGACAGTTGGGTGATCTGAACTGGCCAGCGAGCGAAGACCGCTAGTGAACACAGCTGATGCATTAGTGTTGTTGGAGTTTGGTAAGGACGTGAAAACCGGTCTTGTTGATGGCACGGAATAATTAGTTTTGTATTCTAGAATAGCTACGGACACATTGGCATCTTTAGGGGCCAAAACATTTCCATCAAAGTATAATGCCGCGATGATGTAATAACGTAAGGGGAAATATGAGTTTTGGAATTGATTGGCCTGTAAGAGAAGGTCCATAGTTTGGCCCGGGGCGATCATGATAAATTCATTCACATAAGGTTTCGTATAGCTGGCGTCGGCTCCAACCACTGTTACATTATGGCCAGAAACCGCAAAAAGGAAATCATTTTCCATGGCTGCATTTATTACACGAAGGAGGTACATTTTGCCTTGTTCAACTTGTACCTTAAAAGTGTCTGCAACAAAATAAAGATTAAAAATTATATGTAGTTAGACCACATTATATTTGAAAAAATTAATAAATTTGGTTGCTAATTTTGTTTAAATTGATCAAGTAATTAACAAACATTGTCAAAGAGAATCTTTATCTTATGAAGCATTAACAACTTGCAAAATGTACCGAGAACAATAAATTACCATTTTTTGAGCATGGCATGAAGTCACCAGGCTGTCCATTGATGGTGTTAGCATCAGAGGCGTCGAATTGACCACCATTTTCAACTGCAGTTTGGTACACATCTGTTATGTTTTTCTTCCACCACTCGCCTAAAATCAGCGTGAATTCTTTATCGGGTTTGCTGAAGGGGAAGGTGGTTCCGAGCTTCGGGTAAATAATAATAGCACCGTGAACAGTAGCACGATCATATTCGCTATGTGCGTGCCACCAGAGCGTGCCTTCTTCTTCCGTAAATTGTAGTCGTTGTGTGTAGTTGGCTCTTGGCTGGATAGGGCACTGAGTAATGTATTCTGGTCCATCTGACCATGGGTCCCTCGGCTGATTTACACCATGCCTATATAAATTAGATGGATACATGTTAGTCTTGCATAGCTTATAATAATTCCTTAATTAATAGTGCAACTAATAGATTCTTTCTATATGTACTGTTATGTGTGTATAGTACCAGTGGATGCTAATGTTCTTGTTCCCTCTGTTGATGACCTTGACATAGACTATGTCGCCTTTTCGAGCGGAGATAGTGGGTCCCGGATATAATCCATTGACAGTTAAAATGTTCTTTGTGTTATTGCAGAGCCGAGTGTAGGTAGCTTCTTGAATCTGTGCAAGTGAAAAACCGAAAAAGTAAAATAAATAAACATATTTACATACCACAAAACAGAAGGGACAAGACATCTTTGAATACGTCGTTTGAAGCTAATTCAATAGATTTTAGTATTAATTTCACAAAGGGACTTGATGAACTTAAAAACACCCTAATTCTACTCAAATAATAGAAAAAAGGATAAAGAAAAAGCAAGCAACAAGTAGGTATTTTTAAGAGCCAGCAAATAACACCAAAGAATGCAACATGCATGACATGAGTGAGGCTGGCTACGATACTTTACAAAGCGCGAAACGGTAGCGTGTTATAAACTAATTAAATATCTGTTTAAGAAGTTCAATCAATTAATCCAAACAATTAATTCAAAATAATCTTCATATAAAAATGTACTTGGACATCAAATTTAATTTTTTAGAATTGATTTACTATTTTTAGATAGGTAGAATATCACCCGTTCAAAGATTTTGAACCTTCTAAAAATAGGAATTTTCAACCTATCTAAAAAAGATAGTAAATGAAGTCTAAAAAATGTAAAATTTGATCTCCAAGTATATTTTCATATGGATATTATATTAAGTTATTCGGATCAACTGTTTAGACTTTACAATCAGAGATATAGATAAATAGTATGAACCGATCTGCATTTTACAAAATACCATAACCTCACTGGAGATTGACATTATTCATGTTTCTTTTGGAATTGAGTTTCTTTCAAAGGGTTTTGGATAAATTTTATCTAAAGTCAGATTTAAACCGTCCGTTTTATTGTTGAGATTTATGTGAACAAATTTATAACTTAATAAATATTTAAACAGTTTCAATCTAAACTGTTCGTGTGAATTCTGAGGCAGATTTAAACCGTCCGTTTTATGTTGAGATTTATGTGAACAAATTTATAACTTAATAAATTTAAACAGTTTCTCTAAACTGTTCGCGTGAATTCTGAGGCAGATTTAAACCGTCCGTTTTATGTTGAGATTTATGTGAACAAATTCATAACTTAATAAATTTAAACAGTTTCAATCTAAACTGTTCGTGTGAATTCTGAGGCAGATTTAAACCGTCCGTTTTATGTTGAGATTTATGTGAACAAATTTATAACTTAATAAATTTAAACAGTTTCAATCTAAACTGTTCGTGTGAATTCTAAGGCAGATCAGACGGTTTAGACCCAAGTTTGAATGAGACCTTGTCCAACCAAAACCCCAAACATTTCCTTTTTTAATCTGATGCCATTGAAAAAACCCAACTCCAAATTAAAGTAATAAGTTATATTTTCAATTCCTATATTTCTTTTGAAGTCTACAACTCGTGAATTAAAAAATATAAAAAAAATAACAATTATACCAGACATTGTGAAGTAAATAAATGTCAATTGTGATAGCAGAGAAATCACTTACAACAAAGGTGCGGTGATGAACCTTGGCCTCAGACAAACAACATAGCATTAAACCAACGGCTATTGGCCATAATGAGAAAAACTTAATAAAAAACATGGTGCTTGAAAATGCTCAATATATATATATTGTTGGGTTGTTTCCTTCCTCTGAGGAGACTGTTAGAGAAGCTGCATTGATGTGGTTTTTATAGGAAGAAAAATAGCTAGAACCCTTTTCTTTCCAATATTGTTCCAAAAACATTACTATTAAGTGTGGTGGTCCACTGGCTATGGCTGTTAATTTTATATACACCTACTTAGAAAAAAAAATTATATCTTATAATAAAAAAAATGCATCAGGTGTACATATGATATCAACTTGGATTTATATATATATATATATATATATATATATATATATATCCTTTTGTCTGCGCATGCATCATACAATTCAAAATTTAATTAAACAAATGCTCATAAGATCATTACTTGAGTAATTAATGTTTGTGTAAAGTTTCCTTTTTTAGATTTGTGTTGACTTTACTGAGATTAAGAGATAGCACCAGCAATTAAAAACCAATAACCGGCTGTCATAATCAATAATAGTGATAGCAGATGAATTCTATCTAAGTAGCTTGCTTGATACTCACAAGTAATGATCTTATGAGCATTTGTTTAATTAAATTTTGAAGCATGATACATGCATGCGCAGTCAAATTAAAAGGTTGTTTATTTTCACAGTTTACACTAATTAATTATTATTATCCATATTTGCATGGAAAAGGGTATATATATATTCGAAGTCTACGTCATACGTACAACTGATGCATTTTATTTATTACAATATATAAAAAAAACTTTTGAACTTTATTTTTTGAGACCAGAATAAGGTTAGGTAAGGAAATTCAGTATAAATTACATGGAATTGGCCAAGCTAGGATTATTGTTTGAGGATCTGATAGATACCAGTCAGTAGGTAGCTGTATCAAACAATACCTTTCTTTAATTATTGCACATTTTTGAGGCATGAAACAAGCAAACAACAATTTCCAGTGAAAGTCTCACTTACCAGTATAAAGCATGAACATCCAACCATGTCAATCCATGTAATCTCTTCATATAATATCTATATAGACCTGGGACTAAAAGTCTAAAACGTCACATTTTCTGATTTTAGGGACAAACAAGCTACAGGGAACCATTCTTGCTTTAATAAAGCTAAAAAAATGTGAATTGATATGCTGTTTGGCTGGTTGCTCTTAAAGGTCAAATGTATCGCTTTTATTTTTGCCTTTCATATTTTGAAAGTTAGGAAAAATTAATTTATGTACTGGAGGTCTTCAAGTGTTTTGATCACCTTAAATGAATCCGCTTAGGTGCTATGGATAGCATAAGATTTTTTGTGCTATTGTCTCAAAAATCTATCATATAAACTTCAAATTTCGATCTAAATGACTTAGTAAATTAGTTATATATTGAACTTGTAGAATACTAATTTTTACTATTTTTGGAATTTATTTACTATTTTTTATGATTTATGAAAGATGACAAAAAATGACCTAAAATATTGACAATTTTCTTTTCTTTTTAAGCTATTTTTTGTCATCTTTCATAAATCATAAAAAATAGTAAAAAAAAAAAAATTTAAAAATAGTAAAAATTGGTATTGTACAAGTTCATTTTATAACCAATTTACTGAGCTACTTAGATCGAAGTTTGAAGTTATACGATAGGTTTTTGAGACAATAACATGAACTACCTTATGCTATCCATAGCACCTAAGCCTTACTCTTTATTTTTTTATTAACAACCCGTAGGTATTTACATTAATCAGGACAAACCAATTACACATATAGTTCGTACCAGTACATAAGAGTATATAGAACAGCCATACCAGTACAAAAAAACATTAACTGAATCCCCTTATACAAAGCTAGACAATAAAAAACAGAACCATGCTCTGGTTACAATAGATGAGCCTTGAGGTCGTCGTTCTCAAATTAGTAGATAGTGAGCCTGCATTGTTTCTGTGCTTGTGCTCAGATTGGTATATATTGCACAACAGTGTTGTTTTTGGCATGGTTCTGAAACTCGGAATCAAAATCGGAACCGGATACTTAACCATGAAATCAGAATCAGTGAATCGTTCGGAATCGGATCGGAAACTCGGATTTTTTTGACATAAGCTTGTTTTGTAGCCAAAATATAGAAAAAATTGGTAAAAAAAAATAATTGGTAAGAAAACTATGTTAAGACAAAAGATTATACTCAAATCCACTAATTATATAATATAATATAAGCATTACAAATAGAACACACTTTTTACGCAAGTTAACTATAATTTATACATAGAAAAGCAAAATAACATTGGCAGCATAATTTATGTTAAGTTTTTTTTCTAGTGCAAATTCTGTTTGCATAAATTTTTTTTTTTTTTGTGATTTGAAATTATAGATCAACAACTGTCAGAAAAAAAAAGCGTAAAATAACTGAAGGACTCGGTCTGACTTGGGCTTGACTCGACCTAACTCGAGCTGACTCGGGCTTGACTCGGCCTGAAAATTGGATAACTCGGCCGAGTCAAACACTGTTCAACCGAGTTTTGATTAAAAATCGCATGGACACGAGACTCGGATAAAACTCGAATCGAAGCCGACTGATACTGAGTTGACTCGGCTGAGTTTCCAAAAAAACTGTTTGGAACCAGGTCGAGATAGCACAGAAAATTAATTGGATCAATAACCCTTAATTTATTGGTAGCACGCCTAATAATTAAGCTAGGACGAGTAAATGCCTCAATGCATTATGCATGTTAGAGATAAGAACATAAAATTATTTACAGGCCTATATAATTTTTTTGAATAATTTAACAGTAACCAATTGTTGGGCTTTATACCCAGACTGGGTCTGGCACCATAGTAACAATAACCCACAAAATAGAATGCCAGAAAATTGGCCCAAGAGAGAAATTCCTTTTTCCTTTAATAAATTAGGGCTTAAACCCCATGTTTGATTGTGGCCTAAAGGTGGCTTAAAGGCTTTAGGCCACTGTTATTCCACCAAACATGATTTAAAATGATTGGTCTAACATGGAATAGCCTAAAAGTTAGGCCGGCCTAAACGGGCCTAAATTAAACCACCTCTTGAGGTGCCTTAAATTTTTCTTCAATTTTACGCCACTGTCATTCACCTTCAACCATTTCACCCCTCTTCTCATTAATTAGTAATAATATATTATTAGTATATAATTAGTATATTATTATTAATAATTATTATTATTATATAATTATATAATTAATATCTTATATTGTTAATATATTAATAATTAGTATTTTTATTAATAATAATTATTAATATATAATTATATTATTAATATATTAAATAGTTATTATAATATATTATAGTTATTATGAATATATTAATATTATATAATTAGTATCTTTTTTATTACTAATTATATTAATATATAATTATATAATTAATATGTTATATTGTTAATATATTAAATAATTATTAACAATAATATTATAATATATTATAGTTATTATTAATATATTAATATTATATAATTAGTATCTTTTTATTACTAATTATTATTAATATATAATTATATAATTAATATGTTATATTGTTAATATATTAAATAATTATTACCAATAATATTATAATATATTATAGTTATTATTAATATATTAATATTATATAAGTAGTATCTTATTATTAATAATTAACTAACTTAGGCTTCCAAAACTTAGTCCTCCACCAACTTAACAAAACAAGGAATACTTTAAGCCGTGGTCTAACTTTAAACCTCAACCAAACATAAATAATTTAGGCCGGCCTAAGTTGGAATAACAACTTAGGCCACCTTAACTTTAGTCCACAACCAAACACCAAAGCAATTAATGGAAATGATAAGAAATGATCCTATACTGATTATAATAGAAAAAAATACACATGAAGAATAAACTCTAGATTGTATATATGTTCTGTGATTCAGGGCTATGCCAGTTGTTCACATCCGCCCACTTTTCATCTATGGATATCTCTAATTATGATAATAACTCATTTAATGTGAGTCATAACTATTTAATGTTAAGGGAAATTAGTTAATTGTTGAATAAACCAACATGCTCTATTGATAAAAATTTATAAATTTACAATTGTACAAAGTAAAAAATAAGTTAACAACAACTAACTATATGTTTACCAGCTGTAATACATCTTTGTTAGTCTATATGATGTATTTGTTAATAGAGTAGGGTTAAAATGCACCATTAATTTTGTGCTCAATCATGGTCCACAACTTTATCTCCGTTTTCAAAATCCAAACAGTCGATCCGAACCGCTCAACATAGTCTCCATATTAAAATGTGGTTGGAGACCAAATTTTATATTTTTTTATAGTATTTTTTTACTATTTTTTAGATAGGTGCAAAATAATTGTTTTTAAAAAATCCTGGATCATCCAAAAACAGTGATTTTGTATCTAGTTACAAAAATATTAAATTTTTTTTTAAAAATATATAAAATTTGATCTCTAAGCACATTTTATTAAAGATGATATTGAGCAGTTTATATCAACCGTTTGGACTTTGAAATTGGAGATAAAAATGTGAGGCATGATTGAGGCATGAACAACACGAGGTATTTGAACACTACCCAATTAACAATTAGCTACCCTATTTAACATTTTGCTTGATGTGTTAATATTTAACTAGGTGCAACGAAATAATAGAAATTCCAACGATGTTTTAATATTGAGATGACCTCTCACGTATAGCCATGTGTGCTAATCATTGCAAAATATATCAGGGATGCAATGGAGGAAGGATGGATATATTTAGCTTTTGGTTGTGTTCAAAATCAAGAGATGCAAAATAATTAAAGAAGGAAACGATGCAATCTAGAGATGCAAAATCAAGATGGCATCTCGTTCTTTATTTCTATCTTCTTTTTGGTTGTGTTAAAAAATGAGATCCCTTCAAATAAAGTGAGAGGCCAACATATAATTCCAAATTCCAATTCTACCACAAGGTTTGTGCCAAATTTAGTAGTCAATTTATTTTGGTACTGAGAAAGTAGTAGCTAATTAATTAATTAGGTATCAAAATTAACATGCCTCCTTTTCATTTTAGTCATCTATGAATTCCCATCACCAAAAATAATCTTATAATTAATTAATTCTCTTTTTGTAGAAATAAACTTTTGTTATCTTCTTTGAATAATTAAAACATAGAGGACCACTAAGCAAATCATACAAAATTCTTAGAACTAAATTACTAGTGTAGGTTCAATAAAAATTTTCCAATCAAACTTGTTTGATAAATTCATGAACAAATGCACCTTGATTGAATTAATGAACTTGATTCTCGTTTGCTCTTATAATTTATTGTTTGATATATAATTTCCCTTTACAAAAGATTTCGCATCCTCAAATCATACAAAATAAAATTCATCCAATGCATAATTTATTAAAGTTATAAATAGTAAAATAAATTCATCCAATTAGAGATAAGTAAGACTTTGTTTCATTCCTTGTTATATATATGTATTGATATTATAAAATCTCATAATATAATTTTGGAATATAAAACTTATGTGAATTATGCAGCTATTATTGGTACATATAATATCTAAATAGTAAACCAATAAACCATATTCAAAAATGAAATAATAATTACAAGTCTGAATATTTCTTATTCAATCAAATAGGTAACTCGGAAATGAGAACTCTGATTATGGTGGAATTTTATAAGAAAATTTCCTTAGAATTTAATTTCAGAATTCATTTTTGATTAAATAAGATAAATTGGAAATGCAACTTGGTGGAATTATATTTGTAGAACCAATTGCTTTTGAGTCAATGGAGTGCCTTGTGCCACTTGAGAGTAGGTCCGATGGGCATCGGACCTACTCTGGTTCGATGGGTTTAATCACCGTTGATTTGCTTTAAGATTCATGCGGAACGCTTTAAAATTCTTGTGCATCTGTTTTAATTGTCGTGCGCACAAATCTTAACTTAGATCAGACAATCATCATGCTCGTTGAACCTAAAAGTAGGTCCGATGGGCATCGGACCTACTCCGTTGTCGCCTTGTGAACCTTCTGTTTATTACATAATGCACTACTTAACTAGTAATTAAATTGTTCATGTATATAAAGAAACCATAATTTGAATTATGTTTTGAAAGACTATTGTATGATATTATTATGATTTGTTTTTGAAACACCTGACAGAAGCTGTCAAGCAATTTTTAGACCATTAATTTATTCTCCAATTGGCACAATAAATAAATAAATAAAGTTGAATCTGTTCTTCCAAAAGAAGGTATTTAAAAGGTTGCTTTTAATTGTGTTAATTTCTATCTAAAATGTACTTTGTGTGATGTGGATGCCGATCTCTGTTCTTCCAACATGGATCCATTTAATATAATATATTATCGAGACGAGGTCATTTATTTTATTTAAAGTTAGTTATGAGCAAATGTAGGGTGTGTTGTGCTCATCAAAGAATTTGGTGAGCATAATTTTAAAATTTATCGGATTTATTTCAAACGAGACGAATCCAGACCATTAGAAACGATCTATTTCACGAGTGATGCATGTCCATACAAAATTTTGAAAATTTTGATTCATTTAGTACAAAGTTAAGTGGTCTAAAATTGATGAAAAATGAATGCAATAAAATAACTTGTAAAACTTCATTTTTTTTGCATGTACAAAATTATATTTTGACCGCTTGATTTTATACAATAAATTCAAATTTTCAAAATTGTGCATATATATGCATCACTTGTAAAGTAGATCAGTTTCATCAGTTTAGATTCGTCTCGTTTGAAATCAATATGATAGATTTTGGAATTATGCTAATCAAACTCATTGGTGAGCACAACACACCCTAGCTTTTCTAGTAATCTTTGGATTAAGGGATCTAATTGTCCTTTTCCCCTCCCCTAAATAATGGAGATTCCATCTTAATCCATTTTCTTTTCACATCATCTTCTCTTTCATTTGGCATACACCTTACAAAAATGAGAGATTTGGTAACATAAACAATATCATGAGTGATTTATTATATTGTGGTTATTGAAAGTTAAATCTAAGATCTTTCAAAAAATATTTATTTTAGTATTTTATTAGTTGAGTTATTAGCTGGATTTGTTTTTTAAGCTTAAAAAAGAAGTTAACTAGTAGCACAATGAAAGATTTTTGTTTCCTCCAAAGTTTTAAATATAATATTTTAGTGGTTTCATGAACTTCATTTCACCCTCCAGAGTTCTGAATTACGTTTGGATGAAAATAATTTACATATAAACAATGCTTATGCATCATTTAATTTGTTATGTTTTATTTGCTTAAAAATTTTGTTTATAATTTATTGTTGTATGTATGTTGTCTAATAAATAAATTATGTAATTTTCAATGTGTTAGTAAAAAAAATATTTTGTTTGACTATATAGAATGTTATTGCCTGAATATTAATTGTTATATTTAGATTCTTATTAAAATGTTTATTTACGCTAATTTGCTGAATTATATTTCATTTGTATTCTTAATTATATTTCCTTGGCTTTCTTCTACGTGCAGGGCTGGCTGGCTATCCGTATTTCACAACGATAAAACGGACTGATTACTTTCTTGAAATCTTTTTATCAGTTTAAAAATAACTTAAATCATGAAGTTTCAAAACCGAGATGTATTATATCCTGGTGTCTTCTCTGTTTTTTATTTTCTCTGTTTTCTCATACATTTTTAAGAGAGTTTGGTGATCAAATATACTTTGGTACACGTGGGGTGAGGGTTCTTCAAGGAATAGGTAAATTAAGGTCCCTAAATATCTTGGTACGATTGATATTGGTGGAAGCAAGGGTTTAGCAAAGGAGATGCTGAATCTTATCAACCTAAGAAAGTCAGCAGAAGATGAATTAAGGCTCAAGTGTTGCTTAGATTCTGTATCTTCCCCACCAGTGGCAGAATCAGGAATGATCAGTAGAGGGAGCCTAACAGGCAGTTGATAAATTCAAGAGTGTCCAACAGAGGGGGTGCCAGTTTTTTTTTTTTTTATTAAAGGGTTCTCAGCTCTGTATATGTTTCTAGACGGGGGGGGGTCAGGGCCCAGGCCTTGGTTCCGCCCCTGTTCCCCACCCAAGTATCTTCAAAGCCTAAAGTTGTACAGCTCTCTTGGTAAATTGCCTGATTGGATCAGTACCCTAGAGAATTTGGAGAAGATACATATACATTGCAGGAAAACTCGCCTAAGGGAAGATATTAAAGCCGCTGAAAAGCTGCCCAACCTGAAGATTCTCTATATGTTGTACAACTCATTTGAAGAAGATGTGAAGAAACTATGCTTTGGCGAGGGCACATTTCCAATGTTGCTTTGCTGGTAATGATTCTTGAGGAAATACATGAGTTAGAATCAGTGTCAATTGGAAAAAACAGCATTGAAAAGACTTGAGCTGGTAAAGATCAGCTGTTGCGAGTCCATTGGAGAGGGTGGGGTGTCAGGGTTGGAGTTTCTTGTACAACTCAAGGAGATGGAGGCGGTGGGGTATTCCCGTCCTCAAGGTGTTTTAAGATCCAAAGCTCAATATATAAACGTTGCGGTATTGGTTGTAATTAATAAGCATTTGTTTATTCATCAAGCTAGTGTGTGTTTAATTATGTTGTGCTTTTATGAAGGTGAAACTGTTGGTTATTGTTCATGGAACAGTAAATAGATAAAATACTTGAGGTCAGGCTTATGTGCACAGTCTTATTGCTATCAGGATTTCTTAATTTGTTCATTGTTTAGGTCGGGTCAGGCATGCTAACTAGTCAGGATTTGGAAATATGTTTATATAAATCATCAGTATTAATTGTGTTTATATATTTCCAATACTGTTAGTTACAACAGTAGTGATCTGAGCTAACTGGTAAACCAGGCATCTCCCTGAAGGGTATGAATAATTTTATATAATGTTGGCTTGTAGATTGTAATCTGGCCAACGTATATATATATAGAGTATGGCTAATGTGCTTCCTCTAGAACTTCGGCCTGGTGCTTCCGGGGGCATATCTGAGTGTTTGATGTTCAAACAACAAATTCAAACCGTTAGATGTGATCTCTATATTGAAATGTGCTTGGATACCAAATTTTACATTTTTTGAAATTTTTTTACTATTTATTAAGCCACTTTGAAAATTTCAGATCCAGGTGAACAGTAAAAACAGTCTGGACCATATGATCTGGAATTTTCAAAGTGGCTTAATAAATAGTAAAAAAATTCAGAAAAATGTAAAATTTGGTCTCCAAGCACATTTCAATATAGAGATCACATCTAACGGTTTGAATTTGTTGTTTGAACATCAAACACTAATATATGCCCCCGGAAGCACGAGGCCGAAGTTCTAGAGGAAGCACATTAGCCATACTCTATATATATATATAGATGGGCTATTGTACTTCGCGAAGTAAAACCCTCGTTTACTTCACGCTCATATTTTCATTTTGAAAATCTAAACAACCGATCCGAACCGTTCAACATGTTCTAAATATTGAAATGTGCTTGGAGACTAAATTTTACATTTTTTGGAATTTTTTTACTATTTATTAAGCCACTTTGAAAGTTTCTGATCCAACGGTGAACAGTAAAAAACAGTAAAATTTTCTGGACCACCAGATCAGAAACCTTCAAAGTGGCTTAATAAATAGTAAAAAAATTCCAAAAAATGTAAAATTTAGTCTCCAAGCACATTTCAATATTTAGAACATGTTGAACGGTTCGGATCGATTGTTTGGATTTTCAAAATGACAAAATATGGCCCGAAGTAAACGGGGGTTTTACTTCGCGAAGTACAATAGCCCATCTATATATATATGAGGAGGGATCCACTTACAACAAATTTGAGTTACAACAAAGTTACAACATTCATTTTTTTCATTTTCAAAGTCCAAATCGTCGATCCAACCGTTCAACATGATCATCTAAATAAAATGTACTTGCAGATCAAATTTTATATTTTTTTGAATTTTTTTACTATTTATTAAGATGGGTACAAAATTCAATGGTCTAAGTATGGCTATTTTTTATAAAATACTTAATAAATAGTAAAAAAATTCAAAAAAATATAAAATTTGTTCTGCAAGTACATTTTATTTAGATGATCATGTTGAACGGTTGGATCGACGATTTGGACTTTGAAAATGAAAAAAATGAATGTTGTAATTTTGTTGTAACTCAAATTTGTTGTAAGTGGATCCCTCCTCTCTCTCAGGCTTGATTGGCTGCCTGAACTATTTGTTGGCTGCCCTAACCTCCTCTCTTCTCTGTCCTCTTACCCGCTCTTCTCTCAACTCAAGTGGCACAAAATAAAACAGACCAACTTGAGTTTCTAAGACTAGAATATTTATGATTTTTTTTATTTATTTGGTAAAAAAATATTTAACCTTGCAACTGACAACAACCAATGCCCAACTCCTCATCCCTCTCAGGCTTAAATGAGAGCAATTTAGGAGTTGAATTGATCAGCTGGACAATTTGACAGAGAGATAAACCACATTGATCCCAAAAGAAAGATGTTCAAATTAGAAATAAACTCCAAACCTGAAAGTTTGTAGACCAGGCATTGCACCTCAATGAGCTATTTAGATTTTAGACCAATTATTATGAGTTATTTAGTATAAAATATAAATAATCTATTTTTGTCTTGACAATTTTTTAGGTGTTCAGATGATGCTTTAGCTGTCAGTTTAGTTGTGCAATGCTGTATTATTTATGTACTTAAATTTTACAAATTGGTGGCTAGATTTGCTGAACATTCATATCAAATGCTGCTAGAATTATATGTATCAGTTATTTGTTATTAGTTTTTAATGAAGTTAATTTGTTTCATAGTAGTGTGAATTACAGTTCAGAAACTTTCATTTCTATTGCTTGCTTGATGTTCTCATATACATTATCGAGTCCGGCTACTATACCACTAGTGTCATTCCAAACTAAATAACACCACATCTTAAACCATTAGATCTACTTTAATATTCGTGTACAAGATAGCGCTGGAATGATACTAGTGTTTTGTACGAATATTAAAGTAGATCCAATGGTTTAAGATGTAGTGTTATTTAGTTTGGAATGACACTAGTGGTATAGTAGCCGGACTCTACATTATCTGGTATAATTATTTACTAATGATTTTACATATAAAAATACATTTGAGGAAGCATTAACAAGAGGAGTCAAAAACAAAATTTTAGCATTACATTTTTTCGGCATCCTGAGGATGTCAGAATTTTTAGTATAATTCCCAGTTTGGTGATTTCTATTTTTGATAGCTCTAGTTTTGTCATTTTTCATATTTAATTTCCTATAAACAAAAAAAATTCAGCTCTATTAGGGTTCATGCAAGTACATCTATCTTCTTATCAATCAGGCATTGTTCCTAGTGAAGTGGATACATGACCCGAAAATTGAATAGGTTGATACATACAGAAAATTGACAGAATCAGGTCTTTAATTGTGTGTCTGTACCAGTAATAACTTAATTACCTACAAGTCTTTTACTTGAACATAACCGTCTTTTATTTGTGCTTGATTGGTTCTATATATGGATATAATTTAATTTGGTTACCAGTAACTGTTCTCTGAAGTGGGTATCAGATGACCCGACGATCAGGTAACAAAATTCAACCATAATTACAGTACCATCACAACAGATAATTCGACAAACACAGATCTTTAATTGTGTCTCTGTACCAGTGTAAAAGTTTTTACTTGAACACAACTTTACTTCTCTTTTATACTACCGTCCAATTTTTCATTTGTGATAGATTTGTTTCTATATATGGATAGTATTTAATTGGTTACCAGTAACTGTTCTCTGTAGCGGGTATCAGATGACCCGACCATTAGGTAACAAAATTCAACCATAATTAACGTACCATCACAACAGATAATTCGGGTAAAGATATAAACAGAGCAGTTTTGGCGTCATGCAGCACACAGATTATATAATCAAAACAGCACTGCATATGGTTCATGCGCGGCATGAAGCCAACTACTCTGTTAATCTCTTTACCAGTACGAAACTGAAAGTTGGCTTACCACTTACCAGTTGACCATGGAAATTGTTACTGGTACGAAATTAATTGTTATGGAAAATCTGAGTTATTATTGAATAACACGAAAATTCAAAGCGAGTCAAAAAATCAAACCCTAGGAAATACAAGGATCCAATTATTAGCAACCTCCTGACAAAAATTGGAAGTAAAGAAAGAATCGCTGTTACGTCCTGAGACGGAGCATCTTGCGCAACTTCCTGAGCTTGTGCTTGTTCATCTTTCTCTTTCTCTTCTTCTTCACACTGTCAGCTCGTACCACCAGATCAGCGCTACCAGTCGGATCCCAAATCGGATACAGATGATAGAAGTGGGAAAAAATCGGGAAGATTGGTACTGTTTTGGTTTTGGTTTTGGTTTTGGTTTCAGGTTCTCTCTTTTGCGGGATGGAATGAGAAGAAGGGAGATGAGAGAGGGTGAGTTCGTTGAAGGAAGTGAGAAGAGGAAGGGAGGGAATAGGCAATGGCGGCGCTCTTTTGAGGAGGAGTCTTGGGAGGAGAGACGACGCCATTAGAGGAACTGTAGAAAAGAGAGGAGAATGTATCGGACAAATATCCTCTCCGTTACTGTAAAAGATTCCCTTCACTTTACGGTTTGAGATGACCTCTCAGCCGCTTTGAGATTGAACTGACGGAGGGGGCAGTATTATTGGGCTTTGACATTCATGCCAAGTCAAAAATAACGGTCCAGATCAAGTAATTGTAAAGATTCCCTATTACGGTACCGGGGAGGATTTGAATTCAGAATGTATCGGCGTGTTTTGGTTGGAAATAAATCTGCTGTTAAGGAATAACGGGAACATGTTATTCCGATCGCAACCGTTCATTTTTGTTAAGATACGTACATGGAAAACTTAGTTAGATTCGCGCATAAAACAGTTTGAACGGTTGAGATCAGAATTACAGGTTCCTGTTATTGATTTGAAATAACAGCAGATTTATTTCCGTTTTGGTTACTTCAATTGCCGACATTTTTATTAATATCCAAAGTTTAATACAAATTATTAATTATACCCATAACTCAACTCAATATCGATATATACCCAAGCCGGCCATTTTCTGGCCGGCCAAGTACCCTCCCTAAGCCGGCCAGAAAATGGCCGGCCATGTACCTTTTTTTTTTTTTTTTTTCCCGTTTTTTGGAGAGAGACACTATGAAGATCAAAGTATTAAAATTTAACACTGAAAATTTGAAATTTTTTGTTTAAATTAGTTGTTATATTACTTCTTTTGATATATAATTAGCATATTTATACTAAAATATGTTATATTAATTGAAATTATATTGAATAACACTATATTATGTTAAATTACGCTAAATTACATTACATTACATTATTTTACAAGTTGTTATATTAATTGAATACGCTATATTGTGCTACTATTTTTTATGTTGTGCTACTATTTTAATGTTGTTATATTTTTTGTTTAGCATTACCATAAAAGCACACATACACAAGAACCGAAATATAGGATAATCCAAATATACCAAACATAAATAGTATATCAAATATAAATAGTACAAAACTAGTAAAAATACAACTAAAACGGAGAGGGAGAATATCGATGAGGCGGTACTCCGGCGTTTGCCCGGCGCGGCCAGCGCGGCCAGGCTCCGTCTCTCTCGGGCTCATCTGGGGCATCGGCAGACCTCAGTATCTGCTCGGCGGTATCCCAACTGGCATCGCCTGTGGAGACTGGTGGTACTGGCGGAGGTGTAGCGAAGATAGATGCGGCAAACTCACTCCCAAAGGCAGGCTGAGCATGAGACCCGCTACCACTAGCCTCTCCATCATGCGGCATCTCTGTGCCATATCGGGGTACCCTCGGTGCCGAGCTGAAATCCTCATCGAATACCCCGAATTCCTGGAGACTGTACGAGAGGGACTCGTACTCAGAAGTATCGGACTTCTCAGGTGGTGGCTGTGGCGGCATCTCTGCCGGACCCTGCAATCATACACATAATTTATTAAATTTGATCTGAATGAAGAAATTTATTAAAACATCTAGCTGATACTGAAGTATGACATACCTGAGGCTGCACCGGACGTCCATGCTCGTCGTACCATGCCGTCCACCCAACGTCGGACAATACCCAACGGTGGTAGTCCCACTCTGGATGTGAATCGAGAGAAGATGGCATATCATCTAACAGAACCGGGCTCCGATCGGGCTCATGCGGATCTATCTCACGCCAGTTGATGTTCTCTCTGGCGTCCCGCAGCATACCGATGATCTTTCCACCGTGCCCGGCATCCTCCACTGTATTCGCATTCTTCTTGAGGGTGCGGTACCCAAGCAGTCTCCAGTTCTTGAGGGTGCGTGTACCATACATCGTACCTCAACTGGGGATCCCCCGGGGTCTGCTGAAGCACATCTGGCTCGTGATAGAAGTCTGTATACTGAGGATCCAAGGCCGTCATGTAGTATGCATCGTAATGGCTGCTCCAGTCCTTATCCAGTCGCGCTCGGTGGGTAACGCTGTAAAGAAGACGTTAGTTGCAATAAAAAACTATCAAGTAATATGATTTATTTAATAAATACAATAGACTACGACTTACCGGTGCAGGTCTCTGTGCGTGTAACTCGGCAAAGATGGGTCTGCAGGAATCAACGCCGCTCGACCAAACTGTCGGAGCACCCGATCTGGGTAGTGGTGCTCCACTGTCCAAAAATGTATGAGCGGACCTCGGTAGAACCACATCGCCTGCTCTTGCTCGTCAGTCACACTGCCCGGCAAGAGGAACTCCTCGTACAACTGATCATACGGCGTCCACTCAACAAGAGGCTCAGGCAAACTCTGAAGCTCTGACCGGACTGTCCTGATCCCAACGGTAGCACCGTGGGTCCGATCCTGGTAGTGGTGGAAACCGTGCCACTTCTTGGCGTATGCCGGGCAGTGAAACGTGTCTGGCTCTCCCCAATCCGGCGCCTCATTGGGGATAGGACGGCCCACTGGTAGACGTGACCACGACCAGTGCTGAAGCAGGAGTACCGGCCCGTACATCTGCTTCGCCGTCGGCTTCATTTTCAAGAAAATTACGCGTCAGTGTATTTTGATGGATTGATTGATTAAATAATTTACACTAAAATAAGAGTTGGTGACTTACCTCACTACTGCGACACAGGTTTGAGTACAGATGCGCCAGGACAGCTCCACCCCAGTTGTACGACGACGGCTGCTCAATGCCCATCAGCAACGGGAGATACATCATCGGCACCTGATCACCGCTGGAATCAGAAAACATGACAGAACCAAAAAGGTCCATCACGTAGCCGCGTGTATATCTGCAATACAAAACATATAAAAATTATAATAGAATCATCGTATTATAAATTAATTAGTAGAAACAAGTTATAAAATTTACCTCACAATCTCCTCCTCTGTGGAATCTGCCGAAAGACCCGCGATGAAGTGCTGCCGTAACCTCGTCATCCGCAGATGAAATTTGGACCTCCCTCGGTCCCCAATGATATACTCAGGGTCAGCTCCCAACAACTCATCGACATAACCTGCGAAGCTGGTGCTGTCAGAGACGCCGCCGACGGGTGTGCCACGGATAGCCAAACCCCAGAGAGCACTCACATCCTGGAGAGTCACTGTCATCTCTCCGAAAGGCATGTGAAACGTGTGCGTCTCGGGACGCCATCGCTCCACCAGTCCGGCGATTAGAGATGCATTGATGATGCTCTTCTCTGTGCGCACGATGTCCACAACGTGGTGGAGACCCAGGTTGAAGAGGTACGGCCGCATCACCTCGTAGTACTTCATGTGTACGCACCGCAACTTCACATCTAGAAGATTAATGTCCTGCGTTGAAAAAGGTAATCCGCATGGTGATAACATGATAAAATTTAAACCCAACAAAATTTAATGAAAATATAAGAAAAGGAACGTACCTCACGAGAAGCCAGTGAGACTCGGTGCTCGCTGTGGGGAATCCACAGGAGAGGACTGATGTGCTCCGTGCTGCTAGTACTGATCTGCTCGTCCACTAATGGACGCTGGGTAGGCCGTGCTCTAGGCATCCTGATATCTAAAATAACCTAAATTCGGTGAAATTACGCTTGATCAGCCTAATTATGGTTAAAAAAGGCCAAAATACCCTAAAAATTGGTTATCTGTGCTAATTGCACTAATTGCGCTTAATTAGCATAATTATGGTAAAAAAGACCAGAATACCCTAAAATTGGTCAAACGTGCTAATTTCGGTAAAATTATGCTTAATCAGCCTAATTATGGTAAAAAAGGCCAAAATACCCTAAAAATTGGTTATCTGTGCTAATTACACTAAATGCGCTTAATTATTATAACTATGGTAAAAAAAGGCCAAAATACCCTAAATATTGGTCAAACGTGCTAATTTCGGTAAAATTACGCTTAATCAGCCTAATTATGGTAAAAAAGGCCAAAATACCCTAAAAATTGGTTATCTGTGCTAATTACACTAAATGCGCTTAATTAGCATAACTATGGTAAAAAAAGGCCAAAATACCCTAAATATTGGTCAAACGTGCTAATTTTGGTAAAATTACGCTTAATCAGCCTAATTATGGTAAAAAAGCCAAAATACCCTAAAAATTGGTTATCTGTGCTAATTACACTAAATTACGCTTAATCAGTCTAATTATGTAAAAAAGACCAAAATACTCTAAAATTGATCAAACGTGCTTATTTCGGTAAAATTATGTTTAATCGGCATAATTAGGGTAAAAAAAACCAAAATACCCTAAATATTGGTCAATTGTGCTAATTACACTAAATATTAGTTAACTTAGCTAATTACACTAAATTACAACAACATAATCTAAATTATAACACCTAAAACCCTAAACCCTAAAATAAATAAATTAAAAATTAAATTAGATAAAAAAAAAATTACCTCAAGGAAGAAGAGAGAATTCAGAATTGGGTTGGGATGAGAGGATTGTGAGAGGAGAGAGAGAAAAAAGGGTATATATAGGGGTTTAAACGGAAAAAAAAAAAAAAAAAAAGGTACATGGCCGGCATTTTCTGGCCGGCTATGTACCCTCCCTAAGCCGGCCAGAAAATGGCCGGCTTGGGTATATATCGATATTGAGTTGAGTTCTGGGTATAATTAATAATTTGTATTAAACTTTGGATATTAATAAAAATGTCGGCTTCAATTGCTCAATTCCTTTCTTTGCGGGTCGGGTTCAATCCATTTACATTTAAAACCCGACTGAGTAGGGTTGTCAACAAATCATTAGCTTGTAAGCTAATTTTTTTTTTTTTTTTATATCCGTTACTTTATAAGATAACAGATAAATATAAAATTTATATATGATAATTTTTATTCATATTTTTAACTGTATGATTTTTATTTTTATGATGAGTTGTATAGTTATCTAATTAAATTTATATTATTTTATTTAATTATATTTTTAATTATGATATTATTAAGTACATGATATGTTCAATATACTTATTTATTTGTTTGTTATATTTTTAAATTATATTATATAAACCATCAATTTATTTAATAATTGTTATTTTTTCATGCAATAATTTTATTTATCAATTTAAATTAAGAATAGTGTGTATATAAAATTAATATAGACAACTATGGTTATGAAAATATTTCCCTAATTCATACACTACTTGTGATCCTGCCACGCAGACCTTGTTGTTGTGGATCCGTATCCTCTCATGTACCTGACTCAAGCAAATTAAAACGGACAGCCCAGATTAATTCTATCTGGGCTAAACTCAATCCGGTACCTTTAAAGACTGTAGGGAACCTGTTTTCAGATTCGTGCCATGTTAAAAGAACCATCCAATCATAATTTGGTTGAGTCAGGTAACCTGAGATGATATGAATTCTGTTGTTGTTGCCCACGGGTCGGATTGTGTTTGAGATGAAAACCGATCCAATTACCTTAAAGAGTCGTTAAAACTTAAAACCAATCCAGGGTAACTAAGTTTCCGTATAGTTAAAAAATGTTGTAAATTTTCATGTATAATTTTGTTATTTTCAATAAACTTATGTAGTTTATTTTTCAATTAATAAAGTATTTGTTTTGTTTAATTAAAATAAATAATATTTTCGTTGTAAAATATATATTTTTTTATTAAATTGAGTTATAAGAGCAAGGATATGTCCATTTCTTCAATAATTGGAGGTGATGTTAAAAGAAGAAAATGAGAGAAACTCCGAGAAAGCGAGGTGCGAGATAACGCAGTCCGATTCCTCTAAAGTAACACAAAGTTTGTGTTTATATGCGGACTGTTCGATCTCAATCACGGCAATCCGGATTCTTTAATATTCTTGCCAAAACAGATCTGACGGATTGGATCTAAAATCAAAATTTGAGTTACGGTGATATAAATTCCCGAAAAAGCGAGCTAAAGAAGAAAATGAGAGAAACTGCGAGAAAGCGAGGTAACAGAGTCCGAATCCTCAAAAGTAACTTAAATTTTGTGTTTAGTAACATACCGTTCGATCTGAATGCGGGCAAATCCATCCTCTTTAATATCGTGCTATAACAGATCTGACGGATAAGATCTAAACTAAAAATTTGAGTTCCTTTAGGTGATATAAATTCCCGAGAAAGCGAGCTAAAGGAAGAAAGGAAAGATTGAGGCTATCAACATCATCCATCTATATTCTATTCGTTCTCTCTTGCCTAGAGCTCAAAGGAAGCGAAGAGCATCATCTCTCATCTCTTAGCACCAAAATGGAGGTACTTCGCTTGATTTTTAATCGCGGTCGACGCCGCGTAAGTCTAGATTATCTGTTCTTTACTCGATTTATCTCCATGTGCTTGTTGCCATAGTGAAATCGAGGTCTGTCTGACAAAGAGAGAGAGAGAGATATCAGAGTCAATTAGTAAATTTTGAGCAACTCTAAGAGAGAAAGCAAAATTCTTTTCTTTGTTTATGGATTTTTTCTCTTTGATTTTAGCGAAGAGAATTTCATTTATAAGAAAAATAGTTTGACTTAAAGTAGATGTTTTTGTAATTAATTTGAACGAAGTATTAAACCTATTAAAAAAAACCATATGCAAGGCTGTTTTGACAGAGTAGTTTTGGCTTCATGCAGTGCACAAACCAAGTGCAAGGCTGTTTTGATTATATAGTCCGTGCGCTGCATGAAGCCAAAATTGCTTTGTTAAAATCTTTACCCAGGAGAAGGGGGCACCAACACATTTGGTTTCTATATATAAACCAACCAGTATATTTACCAGTACAGTACAGTTTGGTAATCTCATAATGTTATCTATGTATCAGTTATGGACAAGTGGCTCGAGTGAAAAAAACAAAGGGATGGTGGAGCAACTGGAGAGGTACGGGATTGTGCAGTCTAAGAGAGTAAAGGAAGTAATGGAGGCGATCGATCGAGGGTTATTCGTACCAGCTGGCAGTGGTTCGCCTTACTATGACAGCCCAATGTCGATTGGTTACAATGCTACCATATCGGCTCCTCATATGCATGCCACTTGTTTAGAGTTACTTGAGAAGCACCTCCAGCCTGGCATGCGGGCCCTAGATGTTGGCTCAGGTTCTATCTTTCTATTGCTTATAATAGCACCATAGTAGTAGTAGTAATAATGGCTTTTTTATAAGTAATGGTTTGGCTTTTGGAGTGAGGCTATGGTACTATGCATAGCGCGGATTAGTCCGTACTGTTTGAACTTTGACATGAACAGTCGATCTGAACCATTCAACATGATATCAATATGAAGATGTATTTGTAGATCAAGTTTTACATTTTTTACAATTTTTTTACTATTTTTTTAGATAGGTAAAAAATCACTTGATCTAAAAAGTCTAGACCATTCGTACAAAAATTCTAAAAAATGTAAAATTTAGTCTGCAAATACATTTTCATATGGAGATCATGTTGAACGGTTCATATCAACTATTTGAACTTTGACAATCAAGATATTGATCCATATTACGGACCAATCTGCGCTATGCATAGTTCCATAGCCTCACTCTTGGCTTTTGTTTATATTATTTGGTATGGGTTTTTTTTTTTTTCTTTTCTTTTGGTTTATGTGGTTTTTTTTTTATTGGTATCAGGGTGCCTCTTTAGATTTTGATGGAGTAAACATAAGACTATAGAGGCTAAAAATTTTGATTAATTTTTGTTAATTATCTAACATAGTTATACTTTTTGTTAATTTTTTTTATATCTGTGCAGGGACTGGATACCTGACTGCTTGTTTTGCTATGATGGTGGGCCCACAAGGGCGTGCTGTAGGTGTCGAGCATATCCCTGAGCTGGTTTCTTTTTCAATTGATAATATCAAGAGAAGTGCGGCCGCGCCTTTGCTGGATGACGGTTCTCTATCCGTGCATGCTGCAGGTAAATTTGTATAATCTGACTTCAGTTATATGTTGACATATTATATATATATTATGTTTATGCTACAATATAAGACCTCACAAAAACCCTAGTTAACTCCCAGTTGTGTGAGAAGTCTTGAGTTAAATTCAACTTAGCTTCAAATTTCGGTTAGGTCAAAGTAAAGAAATTTTTTTGTTAAAAAATAAGTATCACCCTGAATAAATAAACAAAGGCAAAAATATTTGATCAAACCAATACTGGTAACAGTGGTAAGTTAGTTTCTGGTATATATGGGTTCTGGTGTTATGGGTTCAATTGGGTCAAAAAAAAAATTCAAGGGGTTAAGTCTAAATTAGTTAAACGGCACCGCTTGCCATAGTGAAAAAGCAAAAATTGACTCTATATTTCATAATTGGCACATTACAAATATGAGTGAGGCTACGGTACTATTCATAGCACGGTTTGAGCTGTGCTACGGATCAATATTTGAGTTTTCAAAATCCTAACGGTCGATCCGAACCGTTCAACATGATTATAAAATGAATATGTACTTGCAAACCAAATTTTACATTTTTTCGAATTTTTTTACTATTTTTTTAGATAGGTAGAAAATCACTTGATCTGAAAATTCTGGACCATCCAAAAACAGTGATTTTCTACCTATCTAAAAAAATTCGGAAAAATGTAAAATTTGGTTTGCAAGTACATATTCATTTTATAATCATGTTGAACGGTTCTGATCGACCGTTAGGATTTTGAAACTTAAATATTGAGCCGTAGCACGGCTCAATCCGTGCTATGCATAGCACCGTAGCCTCACTCTACAAATATTGATACTACAACCTTTGAAATTTACAACATTTTTTTTACAACTTGTTACCAGATGGAAGGCAGGGGTGGCCTGAGATGGCACCTTATGACGCGATCCATGTGGGGGCCGCAGCACCGGAAATTCCACAACCTTTGCTAGACCAATTAAAACCCGGGGGCAGATTGGTAATACCAGTTGGTACGGTATTTCAAGAACTGAAGGTAATCGATAAGAATCCTGACGGGTCGATCAGTGTCAGAGACGAGACGTCGGTGCGTTACGTCCCTCTGACGAGCAAAGCGGCACAATTGAAGGCTTATTAACTCATTTCTCTTTGATTTTTCATTTTATAGTATTTATTATGCTGTAGCAACTTGTGCTTGTTATTTAAAAACTATTGTGAAGCATGTTATATGATGTATGTAGTTACCAGACTTTTGAATTTATCTTTTAACTAATTATGTAGATAAATTAATTGTGTTGAATGCAAAAGGCGATCATGTAAACAAAAAAAAATGATTTGATAAAGAAAGTAACAATTAAGTATGTAAATAAATAAATATTGAAGGATCCAACAATAAAAGAACATCAGTGTGGGTTTTGGATGGGCTTTGAACCATTGAGGCCTGGCCCATCTGAATTTAGAAATCAGATCCCGTAAAGTAACCCGAAGTTTGAGTTTAGATCCGGACCGTTCGATCAGAATCTTTACGAGTACTAAAGGACTCATGATTGGCCCAGATTCTGATCGACGGTCCGGATCCAAACTCAAATTTTGAGTTAGTTTAGGGATCCGGACCCCTGAATTTACCTAGTGCCTCCCCTACCAGTCCTAGGAGCGAATCTTATCCTTTAAGGTAACAGAATATTTCTTTTTGGATCATGGTCGTCTGATAGAAATCTTGGCCAATGAGGCCCGAGGTGGATTCTGATTGGACGGTCCAGATTCAAAATGAAATATTCTGTTACCTTAGGTAATACGAATTTTGGAGGCAGGGACAGAAATACAAAACTAAACAAGAACAGAGTACCTTTCCGAAAAATTGACATCCCTAGAAATTATCGCTTATCTGAATCTAAAACCCTCTCTCTATTTCATAGCAGCCTCTCCTCACCTCCACTCTTGAGCCTCCAACTCTCTCCTCTTAGCAAAAGCCTTATCCTCTTCTCTTCTCTCTATCTCTCTAATGGCTTCTCTTGCTCCATCTCTCACCTCCATTTCTCTTTCAGATTCAACCCTAATCAAACCTTCCCTTTTTCAATTCCGCTCCACCTCCGCCTCCGCCTCACTTAGACCTTCCATTTACAACATCCCGAATCTCTCCATTTCTTTCCAGAGGAAATCCCTCCAGTTGACTCCTCTCTTTGCCTCAGGCTACACTCAGCAGGAAGTGGAAGACAAGGAATTGGACGGCGACAGCGATTTCGCTGGAGAGGATGAAGGTGACTTTGCTTGGAGTGAAGGAGAAGAGGTAGAGGGAGAAGAGGGGGTTTCTGATGAAACAGAGGAGGGATCTGGAGAAGAAGAGGAGGAAACCTATCCTGAGCCGCCTGAAGAGGCTAAGCTCTTTGTAGGAGGTATCCCATTTGATATCACCACTGAAGAACTTGCCAAGCTTTTCGACGAAGCTGGAGTTGTTGAATATGCCGATGTATAATTTTCTTTTTCTGAAAGTTTCTTTCTTTAGTTTAATTGCAAATGGTTGTTTTTTCTAAGTTAAATTGTCATATTTTGTCTGAGTTACAGGGTAGAACTTGCATTGTTACTGATTCTAATTAGGAAATCAGGAAAAGGAAAAAATTCAGGTTTTGGTCCCTGAACTTTGAAAAAGATGACAAAGTTGATGCCTAAAGTTCTATATGGACCAAATCAGTCCTTTTACGTTCCTAAAAAGAAGTAAGTTAGAAGGATTAATTTGAAAGAAGTTGAAGGGTTGATTTTGTTTTTTCAAAAGTTGGACTGATTTGATGCAACTGAAAGTCCAAAGACCAACTTGGTTTTTCTGAGAAATTTTAGGGACCAATTTAATGCAAATGAAAGTTCAGGGACTAATTTAGTTTTTCTAAGAAAGTTCAGGGGCCAAATCCTGAATTTTCTCTGGAAAAAGTAAAAAATAAAAAATATTTTTTTTTCTAGAGGAATTGCCCACTTTTTACTTGTTTTGAAGTTTGTATTCAAAACCACTATTTGCTAGAAGTACAAAACCATATATTTTGGCTAGTAATGTACAAAATACAAATCTAACTCAAAATTCTCAAAGAAACCTAATTTCCAAAACATAACTAAAATTTTCCTGAGAATTAAGTGGACTTTGCTCTTAATTTCTTTACTTTCATCATTAATTTGAGCTTATTTGTCATATACAAAATTCTCTTCACTTCCGTCATTAAGCTGTTACTTTTCTTTCATGGAATAGACACTATTGGTTCTTGTTATTTCACGTGAAATTCTAGTATCTGTACTGTATGCATATGATGTACACAGAACAGTAAACAGAAGATTTTTACTCATACTGTAATTATGCACAGTAAATTATGAAATTTGCATGGTTATATGGGATATTTCTTATTTTAGAGGTCTAATTATGCAAGTAATATTTTAATTCAAATTTGTTTTACATGGGCATTCTAAAATCTTTATGTTTTTGTGGTTTGTAGATAATATACAACAGAGAAACTGATCAAAGCCGTGGATTTGGGTTTGTCACTATGCGTACTGTTGAAGAAGCTGAAAAGGCCATCAAAATGTTTGATCGCTATGTAAGTTTTTTGTTGTTCCCTATTATTGACCAAATTTTCTCGGCATACTTATATATACGAATATTAAAGGACTTCCGTGCATTCCACCTTGGGCCGGATTGGCCCGAATTCTGAGTGGACGGTCCCGATCTAAAATCAAAATTTGAGTTACTTCAGAGGATCTGGACTATATATATTTACTTCCTATTCTCACTTGAGGGGGCTTCCGGAACATCCTTGTTTTTGAACTTGACAATACAAATTTCAGTATTTATATTAACAAAAGGAACTTAGTTAATATTTTGGCACTTTAAAAAATGGGAAAAACAAAGAGAATATGTCAATGTAATGTTGTTTAACATCCCACATATACACAATTTAGTATCTAATCCTAATACCAAGTTCTTGATCTCTATATTTCATTTAGTTTCCAAATTATTAAGATCTGAAGTAAACACAATGCAATGTTTCCAAATTATTATAATATATAATATGAAAAATATCTTAGATCTTGCCTCATTCTTAAACAAATATTTCATTAATAGGGGTGGCATGAGCAGTACTGATACATACATGGCATTGTTGAATATTTAAACAGGAACTTAACGGGCGGATACTGAAGGTGAACAAAGCGACGCCAAGAGGCACTCGGGTGGAGAGGCAGAGTACGTTTATGCAGCCGCAGCACTCAGTGTACGTGGGAAACCTGTCGTGGTCTACTGATGAGGTGCGGCTCGAGCAGGTGTTCAGTGAGTTTGGCAAGGTTGTTAGTGCACGTGTCATGTATGACCGTGAGACTGGCCGGTCCCGAGGCTTTGGTTTTGTCGCCATGGAGACTCAAGATGCCGTAGAAGATGCTATTGCTGCCCTTGATGGGAAGGTCAGAAACTATATATATATATAGATGCAGTACCTTTTGAGTGAGGCTTTGGTACTATGCATAGCACGGCTTGAACCATTTATCATGATCTCCACATGAAAATGTACTTGGAGACCAAATTTTACATTTTTTAGAATTTTTTTTATTATTTTTTTAGATAGGTAGAAAATCACCACTTTTGAATGGTCTAGAATCTTTAGATCAAGTGATTTTGTACCTATTTAAAAAAAATAGTACAAAAATTCAAATAAATGTAAAATTTTGTAGCTAAGAACATTTTCATATGGAGATCATGTTGAGCACAAAGGATTGACTGATTGGACTCTGAAATGGAGATATGCATTCATAGTACAGACCAAAGTATGCTATGTATAGTACCATAACCTAACTTTTTTATTAATTTTTTCCTATTTTCTGTTTTCCTCTGATAGTTGTTTAAAATTTATAGTTTGGATTGTGATCAAAATAATCGGGATCGAAATCTAGGTAAAAAAATATTGGTCCCTGTTTCCTTTAACTGGCTATTGCGAAGAAGTTTTCCTTTTAATATTGTGGATTGATAGGTTGTTTGCTTACGAATCTAATTATTAAAAAAATTAAGGGCAATTTGGTTATTTTTTCAACTCCTCAAGGCATATTTTCAAAATGCTTACAAAATTTTCACCTCCTTACCTTTTTGAAATTTTTGTTACAGGATATGGATGGCCGAGCTTTACGTGTGAACATTGCCGAACAGAGGTCGAGATAGACCCATGTATTGAGTTACAAATAAGCCGGAAAACATTGAAGGAAGATAGATTTTGTATTGCGGGTTTATCAGCTAATGTTTGTTCTGTAGGTCTCCGTAATTGTCGCCCTCTTTTTTTGTTCTCTCTCTTTCTTTTTTGATGTAGTTTTTGCCATATTTACCTGCACCTTATTTAAGAGTTTTTCCTGCTTGCTCTCTATAGCTTGAGGCTGCCTCCACTTTATTCAATAGGATATTGTGTTGCTACAATTATCTAAAAAAATTAGTTGTGCTTTGAATTTTGTTTGTTTTGTTTAAATGAAGGCTGTGTCGATGGGCATCGGACTGAGTCCATTCGGAGCTGTCTGATTTCACTTTAAGGTTTGTGTGCACCACTTTAAGATTTGTGCGGATCAAATTTGATTATTTGAATGAATCTTAACATGAATTGGAGGACTCTGTTTGGACATTGGACCGATGCCCAAAATCAGTCAAAACCTACTGATGCTTATATTCAATTTGGCCCCCATTACAAATTGAAATTATAGCATGAGAGGCAACTTGATCTTTTTGTTCACAACCCAAACAAAAAATGAGAAAAAAAAAAAATACGTCACATAGAATGCTAATACTGCAAGGGAATCACAATTCAGTACAAGCAAAGCATCATCCAAACCACAAGTTCAAGTCTTCGTAGGAGGTGGTACTTGGAGAAGGAAAAATATGATGTGACTATCACGCTGTGACTTAGTCATGTTAGGTCACATCACGTGATTAAAATTTATTTGTACGTAATGTGACGTGATTAAAACAGTGAAGAACAGTCATGTCATGTTATATGTGGTAACGCTGTGATTACACGTGATGTTATTGATTATGTCAATAAGTGAGCAATCAACTTGTTAACAGTACCAGCACTCGTGGATTGGTAACCGAATATTCAATACAAAGATTTACAATAATATTAACCGAATACTTGTTATGCACTATATCTTTTTTAGTGCTAGCTTTACAAATCTTTGTTAACTATTAGTTGTACATGTCTTTTTATGAAAAATATTCGGTTATTAAATCTTTGTAAACTATATTGTATTTGTACCGAAATCTTTTTATGCACTATAATATTTGTAACCGAATATTCATTAATGAAATATTCAATTTTTAGTGCTAGCTTTACATATATGTGCTACTGAGTCTGGGATTGGTTTCAATACGAGAATAAACTGAGCCTACTGGAATTATAACAGTATTAGTTTCTCAATTTTTGTTCTGGTATTTGTATTGTTAAGCTTTACACATGAACATTGCCGAGAACAACCTGAGGCAACCGTCTAATTCGGTTGCTATTAAACTGTAAATGCTGATATAAAGCCTTCAGTATTATCCAAATTCGTTACTCATTTTAAGACCCAACTATTTTGATTTCAGTGACTCTTCAGCATTTGCATGTGTGTGTGTGCGCGTGCGCGAGTTACTTCAATTTTGAGAGAGCACAAGAATTAAGATCTATGAGTCTGTACAACCACCCAAAAGACCAAACAATAGAATATTTACAATTTTATACAGAGATTAGAGATTACATAGCACCACCATTTCAAGTTCTAACATGGAACATAAATTTGTTAATTTTGCTTTACAACCCACACAAAAACACATCAGAAAAAAGAATAATCACATCAAACACGTTTCAACGCAACAGACGCATCAAGCAAGATTTTCACATATGCAACCAAAATCTTCAAGTCTTCATACCACCCCATTTCTTAAACCTTTTTCTTGTTTTTTCTTGTTTCTTGTTTCTTTTTTGAAGTAGCTGAGGCTACTTGTTTCATTGCCCGTTTCCGTCCTTCAATACAACTTTATTCTAGTTTGAATTGGAGTACGGCAAATCGGGCACAGTTGTAGGTTTTCACTGCAGTCGACACAAGTCTACAAAATTCAAAGTAAATAAGATAAGTGGGAACCGAGATGGTAGTAAAAATCTTGATAATATTTAAAAAAAATAGAATAAGGCAAAATAATAGTAATACTAGGAGTATATTTGTTCTAAAGAATTCAACTTGTATCAACTCATATCACAATAAAAGATGTATCAACCAGGTAAAAATAGACTCATACGTCTTAAGTTATCCCAAAACTCTAATTAGTGTAAGATTTGAGGGAGTTATACATATTAGGTGCAAATATATATTAACCTAATTATGCACATAATCATTGGTTATCAAATCTTTGCAATTTGCATTTTTCCTATGATTGAAAACTACAACTGAGGTTTTTTGGTGATAGAAACCACAATTTGAGTTCAAGAAGAATAGGAGTAAGATATATTATAATTTTCGAATCTTTACCTGGTGACCGCAACCAAAAGCCATGTCCTTTGGATTTACAAGGCATATGGGGCACACAAATTGCTGAAAAATAATTAAAGAAATCCAATGTTAGAACCAAATGAAGTTGTTTCAAAAGTAATGACCGTCAAATTAATGCCAACCTAGAATTAAATCAAGAGTTTGAAATTTCAATCTAATGAACTCCACATAAGGATGTATCACTTTGAAAAGATTAAACTGAAATTTGTTTTTCCTATTAGACACCTCCCCAGAAATTACAAGTGGCCAGTGACCACTGTGAAAGCAACTTTTACTTTGTGACATAAAAAAGGGCTTTTAGTGATATGCAAAAAAGATGTCTCGTGAGAACTGTGTTTTCCGATATTTTATGCACAAAGCAACTACTTGATTCATGTCGTAGTACCAAGTAGGGGTATAAACACCATATTTCATTGTACAATTAGTTATGTATGTAATAAGCCTATGAAGTATGAAATGAATACAACTTTATTCTAGTTCATATTAGACTTTACCTGAGCATCCGAACTAGGTTCTTCAGGTGCAGTAGGTTTTGAAAATGAAGCACTTGCACTAGTTTTAACCGAATCATAAGCAGGATATGGCGAGGCAGTTGGTTTTGAAAATTCAGGTGCAGCAGGATATGCTGTGCTGGAAGTTCCACCGGGTGGAGGCAGAGCAACCCTATTTGGGCTCCTTCCAGACTGTCGCCTATAAAAAATATTATTTATCATGGAACTGGTTAGTTTATATGCTACTATAATCTAAATATCATTTTCTACTGTTTCCATTGGCAGCTTCAGTCTGGTAATATGCATAGCGCAATCAATATTTTCATTTTCAAAGTTCAAACAGTCAATCTGAACCATTCAATGTGATTTCTAATTGTTTATATGAAAATGTACTTGCAGACTCAATTTTACATTTTTTAGAATATTTTTACTATTTTTTAGATAAGTAGAAATTCACTACTTTTGAATGGTCTAAAATATTTAGATCCAAGTGATTGTTTATCTATCTAAAAAATAATAAAAAATGTAAAAGTTGATCTACAAGTACATGCAGTATTCCGAGGTCTAATTTTACTAGTTCTATCTTATCCATTTACTGCCTTGCTTTTCATGCAGTATTCCGAGGTCTAATTGCAGAAGTAAATTCAAGCTATGCTGGGTGACATTTTTTATCCAAAAATTGATGCCCATCTATAAAAGGAGGTATAATATGCTTGATGGTACTAGAGTTTTACTTAAAAAGTTGAGATCCAAATTTTAATTCCTGTATTCAGATGCAAGATAACAACAACAAAATGTAGGTAAATTGCCGCAGTTAAATGTTCATACCCTAGAATTCTGAGATCAAGTGTTGCTTTGTATTGTAAGGGAATTTCCATTAGAGCTCTAAGAGCAAATTCGGCCTCTTTCCTTCGTTGAGGCAAGTTCTTTGACATTATCTCTGTGAAGTTTACAAACTGCAAGCAACGGAGATTTGCAAGGTTAAGAGAATATAACACTGAAGGAAATATTTTGTTGGTTTTAAGAGCAACTGATTTATTTTCTTACTTGTGACGCGCACACACAAGCATATGCCTAAATGCTACTGAGTATGCGTCACTAGTAGAGAAATGAACCATTTGTCTCAGAAACAGATCAGTTAGAAAGACATTTTTCTTACACGGACTACATACTTTTATTGTTATAATAAAGGGTAAATGGCTACTTTATAAATTTAAAATAAGTTTTAATCGAAAAATCAATAAATTGGGTAAATTTACGAGTTCTTTGTAATTTAGAATGGTAAATATGATATTATAAATTTTAAAGGGGAAAGTACGTAATTTCGAGGTTTCTGAGGGGTATACATGACATTCCCCCCATTTTTTTAAGAGCATGTCAAGAATATCAGTACAGGATATGAACACGATTTTGATCACGTCCACTATTCATAAATACCAGAATAAAGGTTGTCAAGCTCTCAGTAAGTCAGAACCCTTCCCCCTCTATTTGTTTCAATTTGGTCCTCTTCTGGATTCGTTAGTTGCTCACTTGCACATTTCGGCAAACACCAAATTAATTTTGATTGAACTAAAACAAAATAATGGCACAATTTAGAGTTTATTGATAAAATTTGAAGGAATTTGGTACCTGAAAGTTGTCAAAAGATCTGGCGGGGATGTTATCATCGAATTCCTTCATCATATCCCATGGGCCATCTCCAACTCCAACTAACACAATTGATAACGGTAACTCGCTAAAAGAAATGTAAGAAAGCGCAATCAGTAAGAGATAAATTTAAAAAAAAAAGAAAAAGAAATGCTTGCCCTGCATCCACTATTCCTATTCCTTTTTTTTTGGATAAAAGTGGAATAATCCACCGGTTTCATTGAAACCAAAGAGTTTTGAGATACCAAATGGCTGATACCATTACAACAGCATCCACTCTTTTGGGTGTCTTTTGTTTTTTATTAGAGTTTCCGCCCCTTCTTTGAGTGGTATGACATGATCATGATTCCTCTTTAGTAATAGAGCAAACACATATTCTTATTTTATTTTATTTTTGATAAAAGTGGAATAATCCTCCAGTTTCATTGAAACCAAAGAGTTTTGAGATACCAAACAGCTGATACCATTACAACAGTATCCACTATTTCTGTAACTAAATGAAAATATTCAATATACCTTGCTTTCACTATAGCATCAACAGTCATTTGCTCTTGTGGGCTCAGTCGACCTGATTCAGTATCTACACTCCTTGTAACCTAGTGAAAAAAAAAAATCTTAGATCTTGCCTTTGAAAATATAATATATAATATCAAAACACAAGTATATTCTCTTATTTAATGATATCTTTAGATGATATTTTCAATAGTTTATAATACAATAGCTAGGATCCACATCCACTCTCCATAGTTCCTTTTGTGATATAAATAATTTAGGTTCGACTCTCAAAAGCACACATCTCTTTACAAAACATTAAGAAGTTCCGAAAACCATGTCATAAATCAGAGATCTACATAAATAACAAGATACCTAGATAGTAATATATAGGAGCAAATATGATACTGTGAGATTTCATATAAATATACCTGGCCATCAGCAATAATTAATAGAACATGGTACTGGCCTCCGCTCTTTTCTACAATTGTCATAGCCATCTCTACAATAGGAGCAAATGAAGTTGGCCCTGCAAAAATTGATTATTGTCCATCAAAATCTCTATAATTCATGGATACAAATGTAGAGCAAAAAACTAGGTTTAATAAAAAAAAACAGAGAGAGAGAGAAAGGAATAACTAAGTACCAGCTAATCTCACATGTGGGACAAGTTCCCTGTATCTTTGTAAAGCTTCTGGAAAACCGTTGCATGGTCTATCATCAGGATAGAAACTAAATACATCTCGATCATGCGTTGATGCTACAAAAGAACAAAGAACATTTAAAATATATATACCAAAAAAGATAAATTACTTTGTCAATTCAGGAGTTGGAAATATATAATATTTTTACCATCTCCAAATCCATAGCATGGTATCAAGTTGTCGTCATCAAAAGTAGACAATGTTTGTCCAATGATAGATATTGCATGCTCATATGGGTTTGGTGTATCACTGATATGATGTAAGCTTCGTCCATGGAATGAATATTTACCTGAGTAAAAGCACAGAGATTATATATATAAAAATTTTAGTGGCATGTTCTTTTTTGCTGGAATATAACAAGCCTGTCTAAGGAATCATATCAACTTATTAAGCAAAACGGGAACACAAGACACATCCAGCAATCCATGAACACAAAGAAATTGCACATAAATGGGACAATTATAGACACCTGGCCAGTACCATTTGAGTACTGACAAGCGGTGAATGTGTATGGTACTACTGTGCATGATTAGTTCAACCGTTCAGTATTGATTAAGGCATGAATGGGGTATGCTACTAGCCTATTACTGGTCATGACTAGGGGTGTTCATTGGATCCGGTTTATTTGGTTTTCAATCGAACTGACAAATTTTGGACTAAATGGTTCAGTTCGGTTGAATTTTTGAATTACTTCGGTTTTTTATATTTGGTTCGGTTTAATCTCTTATTTCGGTTCAACCAAACAAACCGAAATTTACTTCGGTTTTTTAGGTGTGGTTGTTATTCAAGTTCAATTTGGTTGGTTCAGTTAGAAATATTAAAACCGAATGAAATTTTGATTTGACTAATTTAATTCGGTTTTAACCGAACCGACTGTTTGAACACCCCTAGGCATGACTAGTTCAAGCACCAAAATCTGACTTGCATTTCCATATGATTTGGTAGGTAGAGTATATGCTTTGCTGTGTACCTGTCCACTCATTACTCTTGGTAAAATCAATGCCAACAATAAGATTTGATGATTCAAGTCCAGCCTGTGCAAGAGCTTCAACAACCTGTCAAAAAACCTAGCAACCATGAGTTCAACCAAATCAAGTGCTTTGGATATTTTACATTTTCTATGGAGATTCTCTGATTGACGAGTCCAAGACCAATTTCAAGATGCAATAATATATTATTTATGTCACAAACAACTAGGTAGAATCTTTACCTACCCCAACCTAAGCATATGGTAGCTATTCGCAGTACAAATATAGAATCTTATGGGAAGAAATAAATTTATGTAGTTAACTGATTTGATTTGATGAGTTTGGCTGCATTTCAATTAGGTATTTGTCAACTATCTCAAATGGTCCAATACTCCCAATTAACAGCTTGCTTCTTGTTATAGTAATCATGCACCAGGCCCAAGGAAACACTCAACTTGAAATAATAGAAGAGTGATAGACATGTCTGGCAATTTTTTTATTTAGAAATTAAAAATTCAATTCTTAGGAAAAAGAAATGATTGATTTTTTTTTCTTTAAAATATAGCTGGAACCACCTATATTTTAAATAAAAAAATTCTTCCCATAAAATTCTACATTTTTCTGAAGAAAAAAAACAATCAATCATTTTCCGAAGATTTGATTTTTAATTTCTAAATTAATAAAAATAAAATCCACGTCTAGCATAGAAAAAGTTGGCAATTTCAGGTATTTTATTGGTCATGATTTTTGGTTAGTGGCGTGACACAATGGTAAATTGGTGATTGTGATATAAGGTGGTGGCCACAAATTAAAAAGCATTGCTTGGTTGGAGCAACAGCACTATAAAAAGTAGATTTTCTTTTCCTTTTCTTTACAATTTCTACTTTAAAAAGGAACCACTTACCTAGATACCAGTAGCTCCTTGTAGTATTTTTCTCTTTTTTCTTAAAAAATAAAAAAGATTTCCACTTTACAAAGGAATCACTTATCTAGATACCAGTAGATCCTTGTAGTATTTTTCTCTTTTATATTAAAAAATAAAAATGCTACAGTGATATCGGTAACATAGGTGGTATTTTAGTCTAAATACCACGAGCTCCAAAACCTATCAAATCAGCTTCAAACAACAAATTAAAACTGTTCAAACCGATATAGGTCATTAGTGGTGCGTTTAGCATTTAAATAGAAAATTTATAATTTTTCGAACTTAGTTAGTATTAAGTCAATCGGTCAAATGTGAGAGTTTTTTAAGTTAATTTTAATATATTAATTTTTCATCGTGTTTTGACCGCTTAACTTGGTACTAAAATAATTCGAAAATTATAAATTTTGCATGTAATCGCATCACACTCCCTCATCAAGTAGATCAATTTGAGCAGTTTGGATTCATTGTTTTAAGCCTATCCGATAAATCTTGGAACTGGTGGGATGTTTAAAAGCTACATAACCTCATTTCAAAATCTAATACCAATTAATTAAAAACTTAAATGCAATTTGAAAAATGAAGTTAACCCTATCACATACTTGCTCAACTGTGTGGTACTGATCAGCTATAATCGAATACCGCCTGTCAAACCTCCGCTGTGGCCGCTGCTGCTGCGGCACCGATGGCACTGGCGGCGCCGGCACATGAGCCGGCTGCTCCGGCATATAATACGGCACGGCGTAATTGGGCGGGAGAGAGTCCGAGTCATAATTCCATTGCTGCTGAGGAGGATGAGATCGCCGGCCATGATCCCAGTGCTGCGATGGCCGTGGCTGGCTTGATTGCTGACCACCCATGAATCAAGAATTCACAACTGGAGAGAAACTTAATTTGTTATTCTAGGGTTAAAAGGAAAGAATGTAGAAAAGGGGGAAGGAAGTGTTTTTGGTTTTATGAGAAAATGGGAATGAGTGAGAAGAGGAGAAGCCGAATTTGTTTGCGGCTTTGAATACAAACAGCACCGATTGAATTCGCCGCGCCGACCAACGAAGTTTCAAGAGTACTAAGTCGGCGGAGGATAATAACGTCACGTGTTTAATTAAATGCCTGAAGCAAAGCAATCTTCAAAGCAATCTTCTCTTCTATCAATTTCGGATCAGCGATTTTGAGGATAGGGAAGATAGAAATGACTTAGGTCAATCACAATTATAGTGATTTCCACGAGAACGGAGTAGGTCCGACGCCCATCGGACCTACTTTTAGGTTCAACGAGCATGATAACCGTCCGATCTAATTCAAAATTGTGCACACGAAAATTGAAAGAGACGCGCACGGATTTTAAAGCGTTCCACACAAATCTTAAAGCAAAGTGACGGTGATTAAACCCATCGAACCAGAGTAGGTCCGATGGGCATCGGACCTACACTCAAGTGTCTTTCCACACGCAAGTTTTCGGAAATAAATCTGCTGTTATTCACTGGTAATAACACAACCTGTTATTCCAATCTTAACCATTCAATTTTTTATATGCACGGATCTCGACGTAAAAACTTTTTATGCGCGAATGTCAACTAAAATCAACGGTTGGGATCTGAATAACAGATTCCTGTTATTCACAAGGAATAACAGGAGATTTATTTCCCAGATTTTGAGGATAGGACCCACAGGAGAGGAGAATTCATATCCTCTGATATCTCATATTTTGCGTGACTTTTTGGAAAATCGCAACCGTTCAAATACTCTCTGCACGAACCTCAAAGCTTATAATACTGCCCTGCCTGCACTATCCCTGAATAGAAACCGGACATGTCGGTCACGCAAAATATGAGATATCTCAGAGGATACGCACTCAGTAGAGGAAGACATGTGGATCCGGATTCAATCAAGTAACCTAAATTTTGACTTAGATCCTTACCGTCCAATCAGAATCCGAGGTAGATTGAAGATCGAACGGTCCAGATCTCAAATCAAAATTTGACTATGGTCAAATCTATTTCCCCTCGAAAGATGGAATGCGTAGTAAATAGAATATTCAGGAAGAAGAAAGAAATGATTTGATCTGTCTGCAGAAATATCCTCTACTCGTTTGAATTTTATCAAGTCACGTCACGTGTAACTTGCCAACAAAGAAAAAGAAAAATCTCATAGTTAATTTTTGCTAAGATATTTAGTGAGAGGGTAAAATTAATATATGTAACTTAAGAAAGATCCGATTACAATACTTTTGAGTTATCACAAAGTCACTACAACTATTTTTTTCATATTCAAAGTTCAAATCGTCAATCCGAACCGTTCAATGTGATCTTCACAATAAAATGTGCTTGCAGATCAAATTTTACATTTTTTGAATATTTTTACTATTTATTAAGATGGGTACAAAATTCAATAGTCTGAATTTGACTAGTTTTTGTAAAATACGTAATAAATAGTAAAAAAATTCAAAAAAATGTAAAATTTGATCTGCAAGCACATTTTATTGTGTAGATAATGTTGAACGGTTTGGATCAATGATTTGGACTTTGAAAATGAAAAAAACAATTGTGGTAACTCAAAAATGTTGTAACTTATGTTACTTTTTTAATCTCGTAAAATGACAATATAGCAACATTTGTTTTTGTTTTTTTCCCTTCCCTCCTGCTCTTTACTTTTTTTTTTTTCTCTTTTACCTTGTGTGAACCAAATATACGATAAGCGTAAAATTTTACTCATAACCATTATAGTAAATTAAATTTATGTAAGTTTAAATTTATATTTTAAAAAAAAAAATTTGCAACAGCTGTGAAATCGTAAACGAAACTCAAGCTCTTAACCTTTGAATATTACTAAAACTTTTTTCTAACCAACTGCACTATCTTCCATTCTCTATATTCACGGACAAATATTAAAGAAATAACTTGACTCAAGAGGTTTGATAAATAAAAATTCAGAAACAAACAACAAACAATATTGTCATTAATGTTTCTAAAAGGTGAAATAGAAGGAAGGAAAATGTTGGGGCGGCGCCGGCCGAGAATAAAATAACTTCACTAATGCGTTTCGGATAGAACGATGAATTAATTACACGGTCAAATTGTAGTAATTTGGGGACCCCTGAAAAGTCATTTTAAAAAGTACAACTAGCTAGGTTGTACAGGTTTCCATAAATTGTGCTTTGTTAAGAAGTCTCCCAACCAATTAAGGTCAGCACTAATATGTTGTCTCATTGGCCAGCCTTTTCTTAATTAGTCACGCCGAATCATTAGCAAATTGATTATAATTTATTCAATAAGTTGTGATCAAGCCCTCATAACATATGTTTATTTTGTCAACATGTTAAGATATATATATATATATATATATATATATATATATATATATATATATAGGGGCTGGCTACTATGCTTATATAAGCATATGCCCACATATGCTTATAACTCATTTTTGCGTTTCTAATGTTCAAATGGTCGATGCGAACCGTTCATCTTGTTCTCCATATTCATATGTGCTTGGAGACCAAATTTTACATTTTTCTGAATTTTTTACTATTTATTAAGCCACTTTGAAAATTACTGATCTGGGTGAACAGTAAAAACAGTGCAACAAAATTCTGGATCATATGATCAGCAATTTTCAAAGTGGCTTAATAAATAGTAAAAAAATTCAGAAAAATATAAAATTTGGTCTCCAAGCACATATTAATATGGAGAACAAGATGAACGGTTCGGATCGTCCATTTGAACATTGGAAAAGCAAAAATGAGTTATAAGCATATGTGGGCATATGCTTATGGAAGTAGAATAGCCAACCTATATATATATATATATATATTGGATAGATTTAACCTGGACTTATATTCAAACATGTTCAATTAAACGATGCAAAAGATTTCAGCTGTAAGTTTAAATAAGAAGGGTGATGTACATCTATAAATATTTATATAACATACTAATAAATCGTAGATAATATAGATTTAAACTGTGTGTTTAACTATGTCTGGCATTACCAAAAAAAAAAAAAAATTCTGAGTTGATCTTGACATGTACCTAGAGAAACACAATTGTTTGAGGCCATGCGTACATAGTTGTTCTAAACAAAGCACAATTTATGTCATTTTTTTTTGGTTGACAGGTCAAGTACGACATAGTTGGAAACGCTGAAACGGTGTTATGTGTAGGGGTGTAATGACACATTATTATCCGTTTATCTGACTTGTATCGTATCCGAAAAGACAGGTAAGCGTAAGAATTTTTTTTCATTAGCTTATCTAGTACAGATAAGGATAATAATTTTTTTTTGTTATCTTACCCGTTATCTAACAAGATAATTCTTAAAAATGAAATTATATATATAGATATATATTTGTATGAAGATAATGCATGATACACAGTAAAATTTTGTATTTTACTAAATTTTCATAATACAAATTAGTTGTATTCATTATTATTATTATCTCTTTTTCTTGTTTTGAATAAAAATTTATAGAAAGCATAAATTGAGACGTCAATGACACTTTTTTATCCGTTTACCCGACTCGTACCGTATTCGAAAAAACAGGTAAGAGTAAAGATTCTTTTTCGTTATCATAACGGGTACGGTATGAAAATGCCGCCACCCGACCTGTATCGTACCCGTTGACACCCCTAGTTATATGCAGAAAACAACGAAAGTCACTTCACTCGCTTAGTTGGAATTCACATCCTCCCCGGTATCGTAACAGGAAATCTTTTACAATTACTAGATCTGGACCGTTTTTTTTAACTTGGCACGAATCTCAAAGCCCAAAAATAGTTGTGGGGAATATTAAGAGCAGCACTTAATTTGTCTTTGTGGGACCGGCTCAGCTCCTCCATGATTGCTATTATACATCTCTCTCACAAATGACAAATGGATAAGGCACCTGAGACTCTGAGCCTTAGACGACTACTCTTCCTTTCTTTTTTTGGTAATCTTTTTTATGGTCTTAATTAGACGAGTCATAATTTATTTATTCTACTGCCGGGGATTTGGTTTCCAGGTTCGGATTTCCTGCTTCAGTTTCAGTTTATTGCCCTACTTTTTTCTTATTAGTTGTCATGTAATAAATGTTCTAAATAGCGCGCTATAGCGTTTTCGGATAAAAAAAACTACGACGTTATGGCCATATAGCGCCGCTATAGCACGCTATTTCGCACTATAGCGACGCTATATGGCCATAGCGCTGTTTTTTCAGCCGTTCTGCTATGACGCGATAAACGCTATTTAAACATAATTAATTGAATTGATATAATAACTTGTTATTATCAAGAGAAATTTTAGTTGGATGATCATAATATATCCAGTACCTTTTAACGACTTCGACATATGATCTACATACCAATAAAATTATCAAATTTATAGATAAATTCTAGACATTTTATTATACTTCACCCGGTCAGAATTCAGACCAATTCAATCTAAATTGGAACTCACATGATCTTTTTAATATTCATGAAGATTTGGATCGGAAAATCTGAATTTAAACTCAAAATTTAAATTACTTTTGGGGATCCAAATCCCCGACCCACTTGCAATTATAGTTTCCATATCTTATACGTTAAACATAGAATTTGGTTTGCCTGACAAAATAAGTAATATATAATATTAAATTATAACAACGCAAGGCAAATTTGGTTGCGTGACAGCAATAGCCAAATTCCTAGTTTAAAATATAACGCTACTTGGCAAAATAGTAGAACCTGTCTTTTTCTTGAATATTTCAACACTACTTGGCAAAATAGTGGAACCTGTCTTAAATTTTGGGGTCAAAATCAAATGACAAATTTCCAACATTTTTAAAATAAGAGGAGGGTTCAAATGCGTCGTGATTTTGTGCTCCAATATGCTCTATATTATTTATTTTCATTTCTAAAATCCGAACAGTCGATCTGAACCTCTCAACATGATCTTCATAATAAAATATGCTTGGAGACCAAATTTTATATTTTTTAAAATTTTTTTACTATTTTTTTAGATAGGTACAAAATCACTGTTTTAAAGATATTCTGGACCATCAGAAAAAGTGATATTGTACCTATGTAAAGAAATAGTACAAAAATTATAAAAATTATAAAATTTGGTCTCCAAGAATATTTTATTATGAAGATCATGTTGAGGGGTTCGGATCGAATGTTCGGACTTTGAAAACAGAGATAAATGATGTGAAGCATATTGGAGCACAAAATCATAATGCATTTGAACCCTCCTCTTGTAGTTTCTTCAAATAAAAGCTATAAGAGCATCTACATTCCAGCAACTCAAATAAATTTCTAAATAACTATTAACCACTTTTTAGAAATTAAGGTCTCTAAAGTTTCTAACTCTCACATCCCTGAAATTAATTTTAGAGTTTCTATTAAGCCACATCAGCAATATGTTAAACATATAATTTGGTTTGCCTGAAAAGATATTTGTGTATTTTGGGTATAGGATTTGATGGTCTATTTCGTACACTTTTTCTTTAAATTTATAGAACCCTAAATACGCAAAGTTAGATTGAATTGCAAGCACACAATCTATTCTTGTAGTAATTATGGGTGTCGATCCAAAGATAACGAGAAATATTACTTTTTACTAAATAATTAATCCTAAAATAACGCAAATAAAGTAAGGGGGGGTTTGTTGTAAAATTGGTTTTGGGTTCAATACCCGATTGAGAGTTGAATTAAAACAAAACAATTTAAAACAAACAAATAAAATGATTAATGTGATTCAAATGGATAGGAGTCTAGAGCTATCGGCATACAATCACTTGGTCACATCCACACTTAATTGGTTTCTAAATTCATGTTTGCAATTATGGGGTTTCTAAGCCGTAAATATAAAAAAAGGTCACTTTCGTGAATTAATGACGTGTCTAGACAATTCGGACTTCACGATTAAGTCTTTCACCCTAGCTATTTAGACCATAAGCACATGTTAGCCTTGTTTATTCCTAAATACCAATACTTCACGATTAAGTTCTTCATACCAATATTCGGTTCAATTCTAGAGGTCCCAATTAAATATGAGGCTTCACGATTAAGTCCTTCACCTCAATTCAACATTTGTTTCTTGTAGTTTCGGACTAAGAAATAGATTTGGTCATTTCTAATCTCAATCCTAGGGTTATTCATGTATATAGTTTGGTACCATCAATTCTTTAATCCTAGCATCTTAAGTTGGTTAAACCTAAGCGGAACGCTAATTAACAAGCACACAAACTACACAAGCACATTAATTATAAAATCAATAAGAATAAACATACAAGCAAACAATCATCGTAAATAAATTAATCCAACTAAAGTAGATTCAACACAAGTTCATATTTTTAGCCTAAGCCCCTAGAGAGGAAATCTAGCCTCTCATGGTGCGCTAACATCCAAGAAAGATACAAGAGAAATCATAATGAAAACTAAGAAAAACAAGTAAGATAATAGAGTACACCAATCTCTTCGCTCGCTGCCAATTGTCTTCACCTTGGCTCGCTCAAGAAATCCTTCAATCCTTCGCTCCAATAGCCTTTGATCACGAGGAGAAGAGAGAAAAGATGTAGAGAGATGTGTAAATTAAACCTAAGTTGAAAGATGATTTCTCCTGCTGCCTCTCTGCCCATATATTGCTATTTTCGTGCCTTGGGAAGCAATCCCCCAGAATCTGACAGCAAATATGAGAAGATATAGCGAAATAAGGCAAGATTGGCATTGGTGCGGCCTTCGTGCGGCCTTCACAAATTCTCTGCGGCCCGCACGAAATTGGAAGTTGGCTGGAAATGGATAAGGAAAAAGGAATCGTGCAGCCTTCACAAATTCTCTGCGGCCCGCATGAACACCCGCGAACTCTCGGACTTTTTAGTGCGACTAGCACAGAATTCCTGCAGCCCGCACGAAATCCTGTGGCCTCTCGTGCGGCCTTCACAAAATTCCTGCGCCCTGCACAAAATAACTGTTTTGCTCCTTTTGCTCGATTTCTGCAATTTAAACAAGGGAAATGCAGTAACTTGGTTCTTGGTGCATTCTATACTAAACTAAGCTAAAATACAAGGGATTTGAGTGCAGTTTTAGAGGTAAAACCTCAACCGAAAGTATATATAATTGAGGCTTATCAGTATATAATATTAGATTATAACAACGCAAAATTTGGTTGCGTGACAGCAATATCCAAATTCTTAGTTTAAAATATAACACTACTTGGCAAAATAGTGGAAGCTGTCTTAAATTTTGAGGTCAAAATCAAATGACAAATTTCCAACATTTTTAAAATAAGAGGAGGGTTCAAATGCATCATGATTTTGTGCTCCAATATGCTCCACATTATTTATTTTTATTTTTAAAATCCGAAACGTTGATACGAACCTCTCAACATGATCTTCATAATAAAATATGCTTGGAGACCAATTTTATATTTTTTAAATTTTCTTTACTATTTTTTTAGATAGGTACAAAATCACTATTTTAAAGAGATTCTGGACCAAGTTATTATTTTTTTTCTGATTAATTACTTGACGGTATCCTATCCGTCCGATGAATACATACCGTTATTTACAACACTGTTACAGACTGCACACTGAATTGTAATTTGCAGGGAAACTGAGAATGGATAAGGCACCTGAGGATGTGAGGCTGAGACGACCCTTTCTTTCATTCTTTTTTTTTTTTTTTTTGTCAACTTTTTGACGGTCTTAGACGAGACATTTATTTATTGTACTGCTGGGTATTTGGGTTCCAGGTTTGGATTTCCTGCTTCAGTTTGCTCTACCTTTTCTTACTAGAGGAGGGTTCAAATGCCTCCATTTTTCATGCCTCCACCATGCCTCCATTTTTAAAACTTTAATAACTCAAAATTTAAAACTTAAAAATCAAAATAAAACCGTTGGATATGATCTAAATCATTTTATCTATGCACGTGTAAAAAATTATGACATTTCAATTTAGTTTTGGTTGTCATCAAGAGCTTGTAAAAAAACATACTAATGTGGATAATTTCTAGACGTTGATTTTTCAACTTATTGATTCACATAAAAACAAAATTAAAATGTGATAATTTTTTATGAGCACATAGATAAAATGATGTAGATCATATCCAACGGTTTTATTTTGACTTTTAAGTTTTAAATTTTGAGTTATTAAAGTTTTTAAAAATGGAGGCATGGTAGAGGCATGAAAAATGGAGGCATTTGAACCCTCCTCTTCTTACTAATTGTTATATAATTTTTTTTATTATTATTAAAGGATTTTTGGAACACTTTAATATTTTTTTAAATGTTATTTTTAAAAATTAAACATGTGATTTCTTCGTAGAAAGAAGGAAATCATGCCGCTGCACTAAGTTCGCAGTTCACTGATTGTTATGTAATTAATTGAATTGATATAATAACTTGTTATTATATAAGAGAAATTTTAGTTGGATGATCAGAATATGTCCGGTACCTTTTAATGACTACATATGATCTATATACCAAGAAAATTATCAGATTTATTAGTCAAATTCTAGACATTTTATTAAACCTCACTTGATCAGAATTCAGACCAATTCAGCTCAAGTCAGAATTCACATGGTTGTTTTAACATTCGTGTAGATTCTAGTCAGAGAAATCAAATTTAAATTTAAAATTTGAATAACTTTTGGAGATCCGAATCCCTCACTTGCAATTATAGTTTCCATATCTTACGTATGTTAAACATAGAATTTGGTTTGCCTGACAAGATAAGTAGTATATATATAATATTAGATTATAATAACGCAAGGCAAATTTGGTTGCGTGACAGCAATAGCCAAATTCCTAGTTTAAAATATAACACTACTTGGCAAAATAGTGGAACCTGTCATTTTCTTGAATCTTTCAACACTACTTGGCAAAATAGTGAAACCTGTCTTAAATTTTAGAGTCAAAATTATGATTTTGTATTCCAATATGCTCCACATTATTTATTTTCATTTATAAAGTCCGAACAGTCGATCTGAACCACTCAACATGATTTTCATAATAAAATATTTGGAGACCAAATTTTATATTTTTTAGAATTTTTTTACTATTTTTTTAGATAGGTACAAAATCACTGGTTTAAAGAGATTCTGGACCATCCGAAAAAATGATATTGTACCTATGTAAAAAAATAGTACAAAAATTATAAAAATTATAAAATTTGGTCTCCAAGAATATTTTATTATGAAGATCATGTTGAGCGGTTCGGATCGAATGTTCGGACTTTGAAAACAGAGATAAATGATGTGAAACATATTGGAGCACAAAATCATAGTGGCATTTGAACCCTCCTCTTGTAGTTTCTTCAAATAAAAGCTATAAGAGCATATACATCCCAGCAACTCAAATAAATTTCTAAATAACTATTAATCACCTTTTAGAAATTAAGGTCTCTAAAGTTTCTAACTCTCACATTTCTGAAATTAATTTTAGAGTTTCTACTAAGCGACATCAGCAATAAATTAAAAAGGAGAAATAATTTGAGCCAATCATTTGATCAGCATGAAGTTTACACACAGTTTATTAATAAGAAACTTTACTGCATAGTTTCTTTCCACATTCCTAAAACTGAATTAGAAACTGTCACATCAGATTAGAAACTCCAATAGTACTAGATATGTAGATGCTTTAAAGCGGTCACTAATTAGCCTGAAATAATTGGGCCCCAAAGATATTAGGTCCAATGATGCATTTTTTTCACGAGTTGAGTTGAATTTGAATCGAGTCTTGTTTATGTTTTCGCTTTTTTTCTTTGGGTTTTTAATTGTGTTTGGGCCAAGTATTTTATTGGGCTTCATTTTAAGAGAAAAAAATTGTTCTGGCCCGCTCCTTTTGAATTTGAATCGAGTCTTGTATCCAGTCAATATTTCTGGGTGCTGAAAATTATTATGATCTTAATATATTATAACCTTTTTTGTTTTCAAATTTTATAAGTAAAATTCTAGATGTGTTCTTCATCATTTTATAATTGGTCATTCATCAAATAGTCACATGTTAAAAAAATATTTGTACAAAGCTAAATGATTTCCCAATTGATCAAAATTTGATACATGCATTTTTTAGAAATATGTTTTTTTATTTTATTTTGAATAGTGGTTTTAAAGATAAAAGTCAGATGTGCATTACAATTTCCCTTTCAAGTATAGTGATTGACTTTTCATTTGTTTGCTGGTCTTTCTCCCAATAAATTGGAATTTTATGTGGAGCAAATTTCTTGGAAGGTCACTTTTTATATAATTATATATAGGGGTGAAAAATTAGATGTGGATATCCGATATCTGAATATCCGTGTGAATATGGATATTGATATGATTTTACGTTTCAATTATCCGTATCTGGATAGTAGATATATATCATATATTTTAATATACATTATTAAAATATATTGTTATTCACCATTAAAATAAGATAAATATTATGAACTTTGATATTTTTTAATATTATTTTATAAATATCCGATCCGATCCATATCCGTATATGTATCCGGCTGATATCCGATCCTATCCATATCCGGAAAATTATATATAAAGTGACAGAAAAAGCCGACATTTTTATTAATATCCAAAGTTTAATACAAATTATTAATTATACCCAGAACTCAACTCAATATCGATATATACCCAAGCCGGCCATTTTATGGCCGGCTATGTACCTTTTTTTATTTTATTTTATTTTATTTAGAGAAACACTATGAAGATCAAAATATTGAAATCTAACTCTGAAAATTTGAAATTTTTGTTTAAATTATTTGTTATATTACTTCTTTGAGGAGGGATCAAATTACAACAATTATTTTTTTTTATTTTCAAAGTCCAAATCGTCGATCCAAACCGTTCAACATGATTTCCACAATAAACTGTGCTTGCAGATCAAATTTTACATTTTTTTGAATTTGTTTACTATTTATTAAGTATTTTACAAAAAATAGTCATATTCAGACCATTGAATTTTGTACCCATCTTAATAAATAGTAAAAAAATTCAAAAAAATGTAAAATTTGATCTGCAAGCACATTTTATTTAGATAATCATGTTGAACGGTTTGGATCGACGATTTGGACTTTGAAAATGAAAAAAATAGTTGTTGTAACTTGATCCCTCCTCTACTTCTTTTGATGTATAATTAGCATATTTATACTAAAATACGCTAGAATACTTGAAATTATGTTGAATTACACTATATTACAATAAATTATGTTTAATTATACTAAATTACGTTAAATTATAATAACTTCGCTAATTATGCTGAAATACAGTAAAAAAAATACTAAACTACACAAAATTACGCTATAGTAGACTGATTTTGCTCATCTTTCATGAATCATAAAAATTAGTAAAAAAATTCCAAAAATAGTAAAATTTGGTAATCTGCAAGTTCATTATGTAACTAATTTACTGAGCTACTTGGATTGAATGATAGAAAGGAAAATCTTAATCGGAAACTTCAACTCAAGTTTTGAGGCTCTTCTCTTTGTTTTTTGGCGATTCTGAATTTCGAAATCCGACATAGCGGGCACAGACGCATGCGCATTTTCGCAAGCTTTCTGAAAAGTGGTCATTTGCTGAAATCGGACACTCGAGCGCTGTTTTATGACCGTTTGAAGTTTCATCGTTGTTTTTCTCATTTTTAGTGAAGATATTGTCCCTATTCATATCGTATTTTAGCGTAATTTACCGTATTTTAACGTAATTTAATGTAATTTAACGTAATTTAACATAATTTAGTGTTATTCAACATAATTTCAATTAATCTATCGTATTTTAGTATAAATATGCTAATTATATATCAAAGAAGTAATATAACAAATAATTTAAATAAAAATTTCAAATTTTCAGAGTTAGATTTCAATATTTTGATCTTCATAGTGTCTCTCTAAATAAAAAAAAAAAAAGGTACATAGCCGGCCATAAAATGGCCGGCTTAGGGAAGGGAACATAGCCGGCCATAAAATGGCCGGCTTGGGTATATATCGATATTGAGTTGAGTTCTGGGTATAATTAATAATTTGTATTAAACTTTGGATATTAATAAAAATGTCGGCAGAAAAAGAGTTATAGGGAAGTAGGTTCCCTGCTTGTTCTTTACAAAAGTGACAGAAAAAGAGTGGAAAATTAAAAGAAAAAAGAACTTAATTGCTTGAGTCAACTTTATTAATAAGTGGGCAGTAGATCTGTACATGCAATAAACCAAAAAAAGACTTTTGGTCTCTGTCTGTTGTTGTTACGTCAGATGAGATGATGCAACCAGAGTTATGTCACCACTGAAATATAAATTCGTGGACTGACTAATTACGTTGTGACTTGAATTAAGTGTTACGTGATATTAATAGATCGTCAAAACATATAGGATAAGTCCATTATATAAAACTTTTTTTTTTACAGTATCATAACATTTTATTCTAAGTTATATAGAAAGTCATATATAAATATATTTTGTTTTTAAAAAAAGAGGTTAATTAACATTTATTGCTCGTACATAACTCCATCTCTGATTATATATATAGTGATAAAGCTTTTTTTGAAAAACCTTCACAAAAACTATGAAGTCGTGAGGGAGAATCGAACTCTTGACTTTTAAATAAGTAACCGTTCTAGAACTTTTTCCTAGCCAATTGTGTTACCTCCCCTTTTTGATATAGGGATAAAGTTAAGTTTACATATTAAACCATGTTGTGATCAATTACTCAGAAAATAATCATAAATTGTTAATCACATTATGACTACATGTGTTATGATTAAATGTGACGTGAATTATCACGGTTTGATCTAACTTTAACTATGTTTTTAAAATTTTCAGTTAGTTAATACGAAAAAAAATAAGAAAAACTATCAAAAAGTTATGAAAATTAAATTGAAAATAATAATATAAAATATGGTCACGTATCCTCTCAGGTACTATATAAAGATTCTCCTCACTTTAGAGATTCTAACTAGCGCAGAGAGCAGTATTATTGGGCTTTGAACGTTCCAAATCCACTAATTATAAAAGATTCTCTTGTTACAGTACCGGAGAGGATCTGATTTCCCCGTGTCTGGTGCCTTTTCGTCTGCATCGTTTATATTTACGCCAAAGCTGACGTAATCAGAGTGATGATGTCACTGGTAAGAACATGTCTTTTTCCTCTCTTTAACCATTTGTATAATAATTATACAGCTAATTATGAGCGTGCATAACATTGAAATTATACGGTTCAACATAATAAGCAGAATTAATTAAACTTAATATTTTATCATTTAGTCTTGCCAGACAAAGTATAATTCATGGGTACTAATTAACTAAATTTATTAATAACTAGTTCGGTTAGTATGACATCGGTATCATACAACATCAACTCTAATACTTATTGGATAAACTTCAAAAGACTAATCCAAACCGTTCAAACTGATTTAATTTATGAATGATGCGTTTTTTTGAGTTATTTTAGTATCAAGTCAAGCAGTCAAAAATGTTGAAAATGAATCTATTAAAATTAACTTAAAAACTCTTATCTTTGACCGCTTAACTTGATACTAAATAAATTCCAAAAATTATATATTTTGCATGTAAACATACAACTAATGAAGTAGATCGGTTTGAATTCACCATTTAAAGTCAATTCAATAGGTTTTGGAGTTGGTGTTAATAGATCTGCATTAACTGACCGTGCGTTAATAGATCTGAACTGTTTGATTGAGATCCGCATAATATTAAAGGGCCCCGTGTGCCATAGGCGGAGGCCGGATTGGCTCCAATCCTAAACAGACAGCCGACACATATTAAACTCAAAAGATTATCTTTTGAGTTAATGCATAGGATACACGTTCCTGTGATTAACAGGTCAAATACTTAGAATGTTAGAAAGGCTAGCTGAAAAAAAATATCAGTTCAGTCGCTTAGTGTAGGGTATGTTTGGTTGCAAAATAAAAATAGTTAGAATAATCAAATTAAAGAATAGCTATTGTTTATCTTGTTAGAATAGCCAAATCTCAAAACTCTTAGGAATAACCTATTTTAATAAAACAAAAAGTTTGAATTTCCTATTATAACTATTCTAATCCAACCAAACACCAAATAAGTTATTCCGAATAGCCTAACTAAAATAATAGTTTATTCTCAACCCAACCAAACATACCTTAATGGTGAGGAAATTTTAATTTGGTGATGAAAATTAAGAAAAGCACTTAATTTGTGGGACCGGCTTCTCCATGAAGTATTGCTAGTACAGAGTGTAGTGTATTGTAGGGAATTGGGAGACCCCGGAATCAATCTGCATCTCTCTCACAAATGGATAAGGCTTACTGCTTGTCTTCTATACAGCAAGGGAGGATTATTTGGATTTTGAAATTCAGCATGGGTTTGGTATCACTTTGTTTTTTTTTTGAAATTATTTTGTTTCTCGATCTATGCAACTGGAAAGTATGTCAAACTAGTTCCAAAGCACTGTTAATGAGAAATTTTGTTGTTTTTATAAAAATTTCATATAATTTATGGATCCGGACTAACTTTGTTGTTTTTTAATATGTAAACTAATATTATTTTGTTGTTTTTATTATGTAAGTAAGTATACTATTTTTATTATTTTTTATTATGTTGATTGTTTTTTATCTAGTACCTAATTAGTTAATAAATTTGAATCTAATATACTATTTGAACCCGACTTCTATTCTTTCTTTACAGAAATTTTGTATCCACCCCTGATTTTCCTTGAATTCGGATCTAGTGAAGTAACCCAATCTTTGGGTTTTTGATCGAGACCGTCCGATTCGAATCAGCGAAAATCCATCTCCAAAGTGAGCGCACACATCCCGACGACAAATTCGAATCCCGAGACGATCTCTAGCGACGAATTCGAATCGGACAGTCTCGATCAAAACCCAAAAATTGGGTTACTTCAGGGGATCCGGACCCATCTTCCTTGCTATCAATTGAAATTTATGTCGACCAAATTTCTTGGAAGGTCACTTTATAAATATTTTTTTTTGAGTGTACTACATTAACAGTAATGTTATAATCAAGTAGGTTCCCTGCTTGTCCTTTACAAAAGTGACAGAACCAACCTAACAGAAATATAGTGGAAAATTAAAAGAAAAAAAACAACTTGTTTGAGTCTCTGTCTGTTATAGTTCAAGTCAAGATGAGATGATGTAACCAGAGTTACATCACCGGTCAGATATAAATTATTTGAGTTGTAATATGATTTTTGAATTATGAGGATCAATATATATAGGGTTGGTCAATCATATAATTTTTTTTTATAGTATGATGACATTTTGTCAGTGGTGGTTTCTGGTGGAGCCAGTGCTCTCTACCTTGGAAATCGAAAATAAATTATCTCTATATAGATTAATGGATGAGGTTCGTTTGTCCCTAATTTTTCATTTGCCTACTCCTATTTCGCAGTCTAACTCCTTTCACAGACCGTTTAAAAAAAAAAAGAACCCGAACCCTTGTGTGTAGAGCACGATTCAGAAAAAAATCTCATCAGACAGTATTCGTCGGAAAAAAAGGAACAAAGCGAGAGCAATTCTAAAGGAGTAAAAGCGCGATTTAGAAAAAAAGAATGCGACTCTAGCGGAGGGGGGAAGGGAGGCGCGATTTGATAGGCAGAGCTGCGATTTGGTAGACGGCTTAGGCAGAGGCAGAAAGGAAGTTATGGAGGTGATTCGAACCCAAACACATTTAAAAAAAGAAAAAGAAATCAAACTCGAATTTTGCCTACTTCTAGCCCAAATCCTGACTACACCACTAATTTTTCTCTTTAAGTTATATGGAAAATCATACATAAATACAATTTAAAAAAAATGAAGATCAATTAACCTCATTACTTATACTTAACTCTGCCTCTAATTATATAGTGATAAAGTTAAGTTTATGTATTATATCATGTTGTGTTCAATTACTCAGAAAATAGTCATGACATGTTAGTCATATTATGACAACACGTGCTATGATTAAATATGAGGTGACTTGTCACAGTTTGATTATGTTATTAAAAATTTTAAGTTTGTTAGAAAAAAAAATCAGAAAAATTATCAAAAAGTTATGAAAAATTGAAAAAAAAAAACAATAATAAGTATGGTCACGTGATCACGTGCCCGTGTCTCGTGCCTTTTCGTCTCCATGCATCATTTATATTTACGCCAGCTGACGTAATCAGTAATCAGAGGGATGATGTCACTGCTAAGAATCAACCATTTTTTTATTCATTCTTGTAAAAAAGTAGCTACTCTTTATACTTGACAGTTGGCTGTTTATTTCGTTACTGTTTCATCTATATATATTTTTTTAAGTAAAAGTTGGAAGTTAAGCTAATTCAATTATATAATATTTTTGTTATTACAATAAAGAATTTTCTTCATTCGGATTTCAAATTCATGATCTCTTACATAGAGATCATGTGTCTTTGCCACTAGACCAAAAACTTGTTCTTTTGTTCATCTATATATTGTACTCCTGAGTTTATATAGAATTGTTACATGTAACTCCTGGCATTACAGAAAATATCTAAATTTTAATTATTCGGAAAAATATCCAATTTAATTAAAAAAGGAACCTCCTTTATATACTTGAGAAAATACCACAGAATTTAATTCATTTTGACAAAGTACAACATTAAAAAAATTCCCCTGGTGCATGCCTGGCTCATCCACCTTTTTCCTCATATTTTTTTGTTGATTTATACTTTTGACAAATGAGATATTGCCTCCAATTGTATAATAATACAGCTAATTATGAGTGTGCATAACGTTGAAATTATACGGTTCAATATAATAAGCAAAATTAAACTTAATATTTCACCATATATAGTCTTGTCATCAGTGTCGTATGACATCAACTCCAAAAGCTTATTGAATAGACTTTAAACGACTAATTCAAACCGTTTAAATCAATTTACTTTATGAGTCATGCGTTTACATGCATTTTTTTCGAGTTATTTTAGTATCAAGTCAAGCGGTCAAAAAAATTGAAAACTGAATCATTAAAATTAACTTAAAAACTTTCATATTTGACCGCTTGACATGCTACTAAATAAGTTAGAAAAAATTATAAATTTTGCATGTAAACGCGCAACTAATACAGTAGATCAGTTTGAACGGTTTGGATTCACCGTTTGATACTAATATCATACTAGCCAGATTCATTAATAACATGTTAGATAAAGTTAAAAGGTTATTATTGTCCAAACATTTTCCCTATATAATTAGCATGAAATTAATTGAGGTCAAATAATATATAATTAATCTATCTCTATCAATAGGTGTTGTCATGATTCATAATAATAAAGTTTTGTAAGTTTCCTGGAAGGAATCTCAGAATAGGCCCCAGCTGTGTAGTCCATGACAAGGCTCCCTCTTTAATTTGTAAATTTCCTGGAAGAACCAAACAAAAAATAAGGAATTATAAGATGAATAGAACTCTTCATGCATGTAGTGTACTTCAATTTTCTATTCATCTCTTATAATTCTTCTTCATTTCTTGATCTATATATTCTTCACCTAAATTCAGTTCTTATATCAGTTTGGTTTTTACTGATACACCTGATGATACAAAGCTGGTTTCCAGGCAAACTTCACCGAGTCTCAGCAAAGGCACAAAACCAGTATGAAGCGGCCTTACTCGTCTATACAGGACTCATACGATTCCATGGAGCAGGTAATTTTAGTAATAGTCTTGCTGGAAAATAATAACTGCAAATAGACAACATTTGAAGATTATTTAAATTGCATAATTTAAGCCTTAAAAGCCTATTTTAGTAAAATTTGCACTTGGAGAAAATGGAGTCTGAAGAAGAAGAAGGAAATGCAGATTATTTAAATTAGCATACCTAATTAATTACCTTGCTTCTTTTTGTTTATTCCATAAACTCAAATGAAATTTTCTGACAATAATCAGGACAACACTAGAAACATTTGCTGGCATTGAGGCCAGCCTGAGAACTGACCCAAAATTTTTATGTGATTGATCGATCAGTCCGTTCATCTCCAGCATATATATACATCATTACATTTACAGATGATATTTCCATCATTTTATTGTCAAAGTTAAATAATTAAGAAAAAAAATTGTAAATATATATATATATATATATATATATATATATATATATATATGACAAGCATTTTTCCGAAAATACAAGAGTTTCTGATCTTATCACAAAAGCTTATGATGCTGATAACTTGTCCACTGATAAAGATATAATAATATTAATATATATCGAGATTACTAAATCATGGTTCTGAATTCTGATGTTGAACATGCTATATTCCATCTATTCATTTCATTTGTTACTAAAATGTGATCGATCGATACTGGCAGGTCACTACAGAACTTGAGAAAGCAGGACTTGAATCGTCGAATTTAATTATAGGCATTGATTTCACTAAAAGCAATGAATGGACTGGTACAATTTTCTTTATAAATGAATCTTTTTACATGTATGGATTATTTTCAATTTTGTTGCAAATACGATTGACTAACTAGAAGTTGTTATCAACAGGAAAGAATTCGTTTAACGGATTAAGCTTGCATCATATTGGTGATTCTCTTAATCCATATGAAAAAGCAATTACAATTATTGGAGAAACCATGTCTAAATTTGATGATGATAATTTGATCCCCTGTTTTGGATTTGGAGATGGTAGGCTTCTTCTTTTCTTTAATATATACTTCAGGAAGAAAAAAACATCTACATGCCTTCATTTTATTTTAAATGAAACATTTCTCTATTATTCTTTTTTCTTATAGGATCAACACATGATAGGGATGTATTTAGCTTTTATCATGATCAAAGACCATGCAATGGAACTGCTGAGGCGCTAAAGCGATACCGGGAACTCATACCACATACAAGATTAGCTGGTACTGTAAAAAAATATATATATATGTATTGATTGATTATTTGTACATATATCTTATATTAATTAATTTTTTGTGCTGTTTAATTCCACAGGTCCTACTTCCTTTGCTCCAGTAATTGAAATGGCAATGACAGTTGTTGAAAGTAGTGGTGGCCAATACCATGTTCTCCTTATAATTGCAGATGGTCAGGTATATATATACATCTGTCTACATCTCTAACCATGCTATTATACATGAAATGTATCTCTAATCAGTTATATATGTTCCCAAATCCCAACTGAAATTAAATTAAAATTCTGCTATAGTAAAGTAATAATTAAGCATAATATTAATTAACTGAAACAAGTTCTAATTTTGTTTCTCATCTGATATTAATGTTGTATAGATAACTAGGAGCACAGACACTGTAGATGGGCAACTAAGTCCACAGGAGCGCTTGACTACTGATGCTATTGTCAAAGCCAGGTACAGTTCATTTAATTATTGTCACACCCCCGATCCGGAGGTGCAACCATTCTACCGCGCACATTTACCATTCAATATATGTAACATAAGACATGGATCTTTTTATGCGTTGCTAATAGCATCCATTATTTTTCCACATCTCAATTTTTTTACAATAATTATCTGACATTTTACAGTGGATGATGCTAGAGAAATACTCTCTACACCATGTCAGATAAAATAATTCCAAATCTCATACCTTTAGGTGTTCTTGTTGTCAATTATTGTTCCAAAAAGCGTTTCTCGGTCTTTGTCTAACAAACTTGTGAATCCCACAAGAGAAAACGAGTGAGAAATAATAAATTATTTCCCAGTGCTAATTGCCACTTAGGTTATTTGATTCGAAGGAAATCCATATTCATAATGAAATCTCCGCACGAGAAATTAACAGCTCATTTCATAATAACGAATGCAAATGCTCAATAACAGTGCCTAATTGAACAACAAAAATTACATAAATAATTCAGAACTCTAAGAATCTTATTAGAATAAATGGTTTGGGTCAAAATCTTTTAAATCATAAAGTCTGGTAACGTTTGGTTTCTTAACTTTACAATTTCTAGTCTGGTACTGACAGATACAATAACATGTATATGTCGTGTTATGACTTATACTGTTCTAACTATCCTGATAATTTGTTAATAAAAATAATATATAATCAATATCTCAATATTGTCATTATCGGAAAGAAAATCAATGATAAGACAGTTCTAACTATTCTGACAATTGGTTAACAGAAACAATACGAAATCAATATCACAATACTGTCATTATCAGAAAGAAAATCATTGATAAGACAGTTACCACAGTTCATTAGTCAGTCACAATTCCAATTTATTCAATATCCCCTACCCAACCGGTACTGGATTCAGTTGGGGCCATTCACCATATGCGCATAAGGGTCATGGAGTAAAGTCTAGTAGCTAGCTAGACTTTACAATATATTAATCATTTTTCTCCACTATATGGAGGTTCAAGGATTACAATATTCAATATTCAATTAATTCAATCACTGTGGTTTCAATTAATCAGATTTCAATAAGAATCAATCAATCGATAAACAATATCAACATGACAATCAACAAACTTACCTGTAATTCAGTTTCAATTGTATTGGGCTATGCATATGATACAATAGTTCAATCAATGCAGTCAATTAAATATTCAAAATGCACAGCGAGTTACGATTTAATTCTTAGTCATGAATCTCAGACTAATCCAATAACCACACACCTGATATCATAGGACAACATGTGAGATCACCAATAGTTTTTTCCTCCTTAACATATCATCTCTTCAATCTTCTCTAAAGTTATTCCCCACAAAGCAGTGGTAGATGCGCTAATAGAGAGAGTAACCACACACATCACTTCACTCTCAATTCATATAAGTACTTGGTCAACCAAAGAGAAGCTTCTTTCAATTTCCTTGCGCAACAGCAAAGAGAAAATAGGGAAGAGAGAGTAGTGTTCAAAGACCGACTAAACCTCTCGGAGAAGATAACAATACAGCAATTAATTGATTGGAGAACAAGCAGCTCTCTAATCGGCTTTGTAGCTGCTGGAGCAAAGTGGCTTTGCCACGCAAGAGAGAGAAGGGAATGATCCTGCCATGTGGGTCCCCATGTGATATTTTCAATTTCAACCTTCAAGTTTCCAAAATTTATAGAATAGTCCCACATGTAACTATTTCTCCACTTAATAAATTAATTATTGTATACTATTCCAATTAAATTGATTCATGTATCTTGCAATCTATTTCATTCTCAGTTATCAGATGATATAATTTTTTTAAATATTTTAAAACTTTAATTAACACCATATATATATTTATTTCGGTTAATTAGACTTCCAAATGATTTGTTTATGGTAATTAATCTCAAATTACTTGATTGTCTTGTTAATCTATTCAGAAAATTAATATTTGTTCCTTAATTGTTACTTATTTTGATAGAAAACATATTCATGCATTTCGTATAATACCTTCAACCATTTTTCCATTTATGTATTTTGCATAGTGTTACAATTATAGACTTATAGTCACTTAATTTCATGTCCATAAATAAATTTGAAATTTTACAAACTAGATACTTTTGATTTGTGCAGTGAATTCCCTTTGTCCATTGTTCTAGTTGGAGTAGGAGATGGCCCCTGGGATATGATGAGAGAATTCGACGATAATATCCCTGCCAGATCATTCGACAACTTTCAAGTATATATGTTATTTTAATAATTAGTATCATTCAAGCAAATTAACTCACTATATATGAAGCATAATTTGTTGCTTAAAAGATGTATATTTGACAAATTTCATCATGAATTGTTTCTTGTAGTTTGTGAACTTCACAGAGATAATGTCTAAACGCATTCCTCAACCGAGAAAAGAGGCTGAATTCGCTCTTGCGGCTTTGATGGAAATCCCTTCACAGTATAAAGCAATAATGGGACTTCAAATTTTAGGGTACGTACCTACATACGTATATATGTATGTATATATATGTATTTATGTATGTATGTAGCATCATTTATAAAATGAAAATTTTATTAAATTGTTTAAAAAATCTGTGTAAAAAAACAGTCATCGAATTGGGAGATGCCCAAGTAGAGTTCCCCTTCCTCCGCCTACTGGTACTGTAAATTTCAGTGTAACTCTTCCCAGTAGCAGTACATCACAATTCATGAAACAGAAACAGGATACAGTTCAACAATTAAACACAGGTAGCAGCAGCAGCAGCAGTACATCTCCTGCACTTAGTTCCGGTTCTGGTTCTAGTGCTGATGATCAGGTATACTCACTCGCTGTGCCGAATTGCACATTTAATTTAATTGGTTTGTCAAAAATTGTTCTTATAAGATTTCATTAATCTAATTTGGTTCAATTAATTAATATTCAACAGCATGTATGTCCCATCTGCCTTGTAAATCCAAAGGATATGGCTTTTGGATGTGGCCACCAGGTACTTATGTGTTCCTTTTATGTTATCAAACTTATCTACTGTTATAATCTCATATCAGATCAACATTCAATATTTTGGTTTATAATTCAAATATGAGTGAGGCTACAGTACTATGTATAGCGGACATCGACCCGTACTATGGATTTATGTAATCGATCTGAACCGTTCAACATGATCTCCATATGAAAATGTATTTTCAGACCACATTTAACATTCTTTTTTTGGTTTTTTTTACATAAGTAGAAAAACACTCGATCTAAAGATTATGGACCATTCAAAAGAGTGATTTTATACCTATTAAAAATATAAAATTGACTTTTTGAACTTTAAAATCAGAGATATTGATCCATAGTACAGACCAATCTGCACCTATGCATAGTACCTTAGCCTCTCTTTGAATATTAATTCAAAATAAATCATCTAGATATATAACTTCACTGTTTTGTGCAACTGAGCAATATTTTATTTCCTGATTTATATCTTTACATTGAAGTAATTTTCACTAACAAGTTGATTTTATGTTTTTTTTTTCTTAATTAGACATGCTGTAATTGTGGCAACACCTTGGAAAAGTGTCCTATTTGTCGTATTGCAATTAAAATAAGAGTCAAGTTGTATTAAATTCATCACTTGTGAATATCATAAATTAAGGGTTTTATATGCATTTCTTCTCTTGTGAATGTCATATACATGCACCACCAATTCTTATGCAAACTTCTAATATATCAGATGTTTCTTTAATGGGTGTGATCATCTTATTTTGTTTTAATTTTCCAAACTTGTAAGATTTGATTGATTAATACTGTGTATTGATCAGATATGTGTAATTGATTTTAAACATTGTTTGGCTTGTTGTGTGCAGTCCCACAAAATAAAATTCATGAGGAATTAATTAAAATTAATTGTTTGGCTTGTTGTGTTCAGTTCTACTAATTATTGTTTCTTTTTTGTTTTCACAGTGAGATACTACAAAATAAAATTCATGGGAAATTAATTAAAAAAAAAAGAACACAGAGAATAATTGCAACAACTTAATTATATTAAGATGAGAACGAGACCCATATTTTTGTCTCAAAAAAAAAATTAGTTGCAATATATAACTTGCACTTTGAAAATTTGAAAGAGTTTATAATATCATATAAAGGCTGGAGTACAACTAATGCTAAAAGTACATGGAATACATAAAAATAGAGGAATAAGAAAGCAGAGTAGGTTTGATGCCCATCAGACCGAATTTGGGTTCGATGGGCAGCTTTTCTTTCTGATTCGCTTCAAGAATTTACTGTGCTGTTTAGAATTTTTTTTTAATGTTGTAAGAATTTCTAGATTCTTCTTATATATGATGTTTAAGATTATAAAAGAAGCAGAATTATGTTGTTATGTAAGAGAAGATAAGTAAGAATTTATAATAAAAATAAGTTTGTTTTTTATTAATTTCTTCTCTTCCCACCACCTCAAAAAAGTGTTTGTATCCACGATTTATTTCTTAACAAAGAAGGATCAAAGGAAGCCGAAGCATATCTTTCTTTTTCTTTTTTTCTATTGGAAAAATTCCACACTCAAAATCTGAGATGTGATTGTAATCAGAAACTTTTTTTTAATTAATAAAGGATCAAAATTCCGAATCAACAATTTACTATATTTTATTTAAGTGGTTGATTCATTTGATTTCCGAATCAACAATTTGCAAATATAATATAAATCATGCTGGAAGCACACCAATCTGTAAAAGAGCGCTGACTTAATTTGTGTATACAAGGAGCTAGGGATCAATGCAAATTTTGACAAACCAATTAAGCTGGAAATTGAAAATTAATAGTGATATATATATATATAGAGAGAGTTGGGCTACGTTACTTCGCGAAGTAGCGAAGTTAAAGCGAGTGTTTACTTCACATCTATATCTTCAAATTTAAAGTTCCAAACGTTGACCCGAACCGTTCAAGTTGATCCCCATATTAAATTGTTCTTGGACACCAAATTTTACAATTTTTAGAAATTTTTTACTATCTTTTTTTAGAATTTTTTAAAATCACTGATTTTTTATGGTTCACAATTTTCTGAAAAACAGTGATTTTAAAAAATTCTAAAAAATAGTAAATTTTTTCTAAAAATTGTAAAATTTGGTCTCCAAACACAATTTAATATGAAGATAAACTTGAACGGTTCGGATCGATGTTTTGAGCTTTAAAATTGAAGATATAGACGTCAAGTAAAATACTCGCTTTATTTCACGAAGTACCGTAGCCCAACTCGTATATATATAAGCAAAAATGGCTTCTAGTAAGATGTCATGCTTTGTTTTGTTAATCATCATTGTTAGTATAACAATGCATCTTAGTTCTCTCGGTGTTGAAGAAGATGTCGGAGGCCGACGGGAACTAAGTGACGACAGTACCAACATTCATGTCGAATTCCACGACGAGAGCGATAGAGTTGACGACGTTTCTATGGACGCCTATGTAGTTGTTGGTCATGGATTTGGTATCGATGGTCACAATTAGTTCTTATTTTACCTCATCATTAAAAAAAATTATGGCAAATAATTAAGTGTTGTGTTTCTTATTATCTAGCTACCGAGTGTTCCCATTTCTTAATTTGTAAAATTATGATTATATATGTACTTTGAATTTCATTGTGAATTAAGTTTATTTGATATTTGAAATTAAGGAATTCATTGTTTTTTCACTGTAAATGGATATTTTTAGCAAGCGTCCAATGAATTTGTATATTTAACAAATTGTGCCTGCATATATATATATATATAGAGAGAGAGAGAGAGAGAGAGAGAGAGAGATGAGCTAGGGTGACACGTGGAGTAAAACAAGTTTGTACTCCACGCTATATTTTTATTTTGAAAATCCAAACAACAGATCTGAACCGCTCAACATGTTCTCTATATTGAAATGTGCTTTGAGACTAAATTTTACATTTTTTGAAATTTTTTTACTATTTATTCACTTTGAAAATCGTTGATCCACTGTGAATAGTAAAAAATTTTGGACCACCGGATCAGTAATTTTTAAAGTGGCTTACTAAATAGTAAAAACATTCCAAAAAATGTAAAATTTGGTCTCCAAGCACATTTCAATATGGTGATCATGTTGAGCAGTTCGGATTAGTTGTTTGGATTTTCAGAATGAAAATATAGTGCCATGGAGTAAAAACTTGGTTTTACTTCACGTCTCATTTTAGCCCAATTCTATATATATATATATATGCAAAAACCCGAAGAAACTGAAGTATCTCAAGCGTTGTTCCTGGAAATATTCACATAAAACCTTCTAGGTTTTCATGCCTCATAGAGAGGCCCTTAGGAGATGAAAAATAACCAATTGACCCCTAAAGAACTCTTTGATTAGCTATTGGCCCTCAGAAACTTACCTATAAGTTCCTGAGAAAGTTTTACAATTCCAAAAATACCCTTCTGACCTTAAGAGTAATCCAAATAAATCCTATAAAACCCATAATAGCCCAATAAATTCCTATAAAGCCCAATTAACTCCAATACATTTATATATAAACTCCACAGAAAAGTTCAAAAAAACCCAAATAAATTCCAAAAAAAAAATCATCGAACCTCAAATTGAGTTTTGGTTGCAACCTAAGAAACTCAATTAAAATCTAGGAAACTCCTAGAAATCATTCAAACCAAAACCAAATTCAAAGGGAGCCAGATTCCTTTAAACCAAGTCCAAATTCAATCATTATGATCAAATGATATAGGCATATAGGCGTGTAAATGATATATGAAGTTAATATATTGTGAAATTGCACATGGATATATATAATTTGGGGTAAATTTTGCTGAAGGTCACTAAACTGTCTTTTGTCACAAATTGGTAATTCAAGTTTGATTTGTTTCAATTAAGTCGCTGAATTTTTCATATGTTCCAATCAAGTTACTCTATAACTTTTCCGTCCAAAATACTAACGGAATATTCTCATTCCGTTAATATTTTGAACGGAATATGCTCATTCTGCTAGTATTTTGAACGGAACAAACATATTTTGTTAGAATTTTGAACGGAATGAGCATATTCTGTTAGTATTTTGGACGGAAAAATTATAGAGTGATTAGATTGAAATAAATGAAAAGTTCAATGACTTAATTGAAACAAATTAAATTTGAATTACCAATTCGTGACAAAGGACAGTTTAGTAACCTCCAGCAAATAGATGAACATCCACACTAATATTTTATTCATATAACAAATCTATCTTTTTTGGTTGTGCACTTATTAGATCCGAGGGGACAAATACTTTCAAGTGGTTATTTCAAACCTTTTTTTAAAACAATGAATGAGAAGCACCCGAAAGCTATCATCACCGACTAAGACCGGACAATGAGAATAACAATAGTAGAGGTTTTCTAAAATACAAAGTATAGGTGTTTCCATTATTGACATGTTATGAGAAAAGCAAGAGACAACTTGGAAGTATTGTACAACAAGGTTAAAGGATTGGAAGAAGACTTACAAGCTTGTATTAATTTGACACCTGAGTGAAACATTCAGTTAATTAGATTGTAGTTAATTAGATCATTTTGTAAGACTAACTATTGGGTTATATTTTGATATATATAGGTAAATGTGGAACTATATTTTGGTACAGACAGGGGCGGACCCACATTGATTCGGGGGTCAACTGTCTCTCTCTGAATTTTGAAATTCAGTGAAAAAATATAACCCGAATTATACTTTGCTTCCCTGGGAAATTAAATTGCCCCTCCTTAGACCCAATAAGCCCAAATATTCTTCAACTTTAGCACAGTTTGGAAAAGAAAAAATAACGGGCCAAGCCCTCTCTAATTTCGGGCCAAGCACAGTTTAAAATAACGGGCTTCTCTCTCTGAAATCAAACGGGCCAAGAATTAATAAAAAATGATAGATTAACAAAAAAAACAGGCTGCTCTCTTCGCTGCCAGCGGACATTAACAAAAAAAAGTATATTTCACCGCTACAGAAAACCCAATTTCACTGGTGGAGTTCCTCTCATTTTCATCAGCAGCTCAAACCATCAATTTAATTGCTCATCGGGTTGAACTTTAATTTTACCAGTGAGGGATTTGAACCCTAATTTTATAAATTTAACCAATTAGCTAATGGGTTTGAACCCGATTTCTGACCCGGCAGAAATCCTTCATCCGTCCGCCCCTGGTTATAGATAAATGTGATGTTATAACTGAATGTGTTAATTAAATATTTAAATGATATAAGATGTTATTTATATGATATAAGTTGTTTATTCATTTGAAGTTCTCTCTCAGATTGGCTGTGATCATGTTCAAATAGGGATACATTTGTTCAGTTTCTTCTTTTCTGATAAGAATATGGTACAGAGAGCGAGCTGGATTTGTTCTATCAGATGAATTGTTAACAATATACTAAAATATATCTATAAATACAATAGAGAAGTGAGGTGATGAATCATGCACTGGGCGAGAGATAAGTAAAATTTCTTAATTAGAAATAATTAATGATAAACTGAGAATTAATCATATTTTTTCTTGTTCTTTTCTTTTCTTAATGTGTTGTATGAAAGGTACTTTTTTCAATGAATTTGTGATTGAATTTTTTTTTTTTTCAAATTGATAATTCTATCATATAGGTATATATAGGTAATTACTTTTATGATACTCGGGATCCCCAGGTGTGTATATATATAGGTTATAGAGTGAGGCTACGGTACTATGCATAGCACGGTTTGGTCCGTGCTACGGCTAAATATTTGAGTTTTCAAAATCCTAACAGTCGATCTGAACCGTTCAACATGATTATAAAATGAATATGTACTTGCAAACCAAATTTTATATTTTTCTAATTTTTCTACTATTTTTTTAGATAGGTAGAAAATCACTTGATCTGAAAATGCTGGACCATCAAAAAACAGTGATTTTCTACCTATCTAAAAAAATAGTAAAAAAATTCAAAAAAATGTAAATTTTTTTCTTTCTTTTTATTCATCTCCTTTTTATTTTTATATTTTGGCCCGTTCATAAAAATTCGGCATATATATATGGTTATAGATAGATTTTAAGTAATTAATTAATTAATTATTTGGACGGTAGAAATTTAATTTGACTGAATTGACAACAGTTAATTTTTACAAAGGGTTAATTTGATTTGAAATAAATTAAATGATCTTAAATATTTTCAAGGAATATCCAACAATATATATTTGTATCTTTAATGTAAATACAATAATATTTATTTGCAGGTTTAATTCTAAAAATAAAGTGATAATTTATATAATCTAGAAATTTAATAGAAGAGAACAATTAATAATATCCAATTGAGCAATGCGCAATGAGCCTGAAACTCCAATTAAAGATCAGTATAGCCTGAGCCAGTGGCCAATGGCCATACAGTGAGTCTACAGAATTATAAATATCTGATAGGATAGGAACCCTCCTACTGCTTGAGGCTTGAGCTCAGTAGGATTTTTTTTAAAAACAGTAATTAAAATAATGAATGTTAAAGAACCAGCATGATTACCGAGTTTGTTACAAAAACAGCAAAAACCGAATAGGCTATTCGGTTAAGGGGTTTTCTTTTTGCTTCACCGAATAGCCTATTCGGTTTACTCTATTTTTCACAAAATTTTCACAAAACAAATCCCCGAATTATATAATCTTTCGTGTAACATCCCCTAAACCGAGATGGCTAGTCGGTTTAGGGATTTTTTAGCCTAAACCGAATAGGCTATTCGGTTTAGGTTTTTTTTTTTTTTTTTTTTTTTACACCAAGAAGAGCAAAATAAAAAAATCTAATACTGAAAATTTGAATTTTTTTTTAAATTATTTGTTAGATTACTTCTTTTGATTTATAATTAGCAAAAAAAATAAAAAAACACTAAATATTTGAAATTATGTTGAATTACACTATATTACAATAAATTATGTTGAATTACACTAAATTACGCTAAATTACAATAACTCCGCTAATTATGCTGAAATACCGAAAATTACGCTAAAATAGACCGATTCTGTGCCATCTTTCATGTATCATAAAAAATAGTAAAAAAATTTCGAAAATAGTAAAAACTGGTATTCTACAAGTTCATTATGTAACTAATTTACTGAGCTACTTGGATTGAATAATAGAAACAAAAATCTTAATCGGAAACTTCAACTCAAGTTTTGAGGCTCTTCTCTTTGTTTTTTGGCGATTTTGAATTTTGAAATCCGGCATCGCGGCACGGACGCATGCGTATTTTCGCAAGCTTTCCGAAAAGTGGTCATTTGCTGAAATCAGACACTTGAGCGTCGTTTTATGACCGTTTGAAGTTTCGCCGTCGTTTTTCGCCTTTTCAGTGAAGATATTGTCCCTATTCATATGTAATTTAGCGCAATTAACCGTATTTTAGCCTAATGTAATGTAATTTAGTGTAATTTAATTTAATATAGTATAATTCAACATAATTTCAAATAATTTAGCGTATTTTAGTATAAATATGCTAATTATATATCAAAAGAAGTCAAATAATTTAAATAAAAATTTAAATTTTCAGTATTAGATTTCTTTATTTGCTCTTCATAGTCTCTAAAAAAAAAAAAAAAAACTAAACCGAATAGGCTATTCGGTTAAGTCCAAACAAACACCAAACCGAATAGCCTATTCGGTTAAGCCTATAAAATGGATTTAATGGATTTTCTGTTGTATCGTATCCTACAACCCCAGTTAAAATCCTGTAAACCGAATAGCCTATTCGGTGAAGTAAAAAAAAACCCTTAACCGAATAGGCTATTCAGTTTTTACTGTATTTGTAAAAAATCCGGTAATCATATTGGTTCTTCAACTTTTATTATTTTAATTACTGTTTTTAAAAAAAAATCCAGCTCAGTAACCAATCACTTTTCATATATGTTGCCCGTCCCAAAAATAATGATTGAACAGTGACAACTGAAATGACTACGAGAGAAACTTCTACAGTACGTGTGCCTTTTGGGTTGGTTAATTGAGATGATCCTCTCCAGTTTACATAGTACAAAATGCAGTCCAGTTTCCATGATCTGGACCGTCCGATCTTCATGCATCTCATTAATCAAAGTCAAATTATTAATTAAACAAATGATTTCTAAATAAACAAATGATTAATTTGTCGTACCCATTAATTAATCAAAGTCAAAATTGATGTAAACATACGAGTTGATAAATAAACAATTAAATAATTTCAGGACGATATCGCACCAAGTGCGTCAAATGGTGATTGATGTATATATACGCATATAAAACACAATTTACAAAAAAAAAAAAAAATTCGAAATCACAATATTAAAATTACATAACAACTTTCTTTGTAGTTTTGATATTAAAATTTCGAATTTGATGCATTTGAATATTATTTGATCACAGATCGATCATACTGAATCATTGAACTTTTCAAATATATAGCTCGACGACCAATGAATTTTCAGATTGTACAAATGTAACTGAACTAAAAGATAATTTAAGCAGACTATGCTTTATCTCATATTAAAAAAATTCAACTATATATGCTTTTAATTGAACACATCTGATTTGGACTAAATAAATTGTATAAAAATAAATGTACTATGAATGTCGTGCATATACACATACCCTCGTAAAAGCTGGTTTACATCACTTTTGTACCAGACCTCAAAACACCAAATGTAACAATAATTTACACACAGTGACATTAGAACACCAAAGTACCAATATATGAAATCTTGAACTACCTCTCTCTCTCATAATATAAATAAACATACACGTATAAACAAACATACACGTATAAACAAACATACACATATAACATCACTATATACAACTCACATCATAATATCATAACACAATCTACAGAAAGGGATACATGATCTAACAAATTCGATATACGAATCAAAAACATCGGGTCTCATATATCCTAGCCAAAAACCTTATAAATAGTAAATCAAACTACGTAGTCATCAGGGACAGCTCCTGACAAATCATGTTGCAGATCACCAGACTCTGTACCTAAAAACCCACGAAACAACTTATTAAGCGACTAATCACTCTGTAAAATTTTCAGACTATAACACAACCTGCTTCAAAATCTCGACTGCTCGATGAATATATCTAGAGTTATAGACTGGTGCAAGTGCAAGACGGAGAAAGGGAAGCCACAAGAAGGATACCTATGGTGAAAGGTGCTGCCAAACAAGAGGCCCACAGAATAACCATAGCAAGATGGCGATAGTACCCGGGATTATTCACTGCAAGCAAGAACATTCCGACTGTTATCCCAGCGAGCCCAGACACAACAATGAATACTGAAAGGATTGGGTATGCAAAGATTTTTTCTGACAGCAGGACGAGGGCTAAAATCATTGCTGCGGAGCTTATTGCCCCCATTATGATCAAGTTACTGCCCAAGTTGCCAAGCTCCATGTTCCTTTGGTTTTGATCCGCCGCATGGTTTGCACGGATCACTGCTCGGTGAGCATTCCTCATGGCCCTGATCAAGGTGCGAATCATGATGATGTCCATATGTAATTAACTTCTTATTTGGCGATTTTGGTTGCAGCTATGCTAATTCAAAGAAGCAGCCCGCATGGTCTTATATAGAAGAAATGAAGAAGACACGTGGGTTGTGGGTAGAGGAAGACACGTGGGTTCGAAGACCCCGCAGTAGAGTGAATGAAAACATGTTTGTAGGGTTCCATAAAGTATGACTTTAGAAGCTGACTATCCAATCAGAATCCGAGAGAGATGGCAGATCGAACGGTCCGGATCTCAAATCAAGATTTGACTTTGGTTCAAATCTATTTCCCCACGAAATTGGAAACGCAGTAATAGAATATTCAGGAAAAAAAAAATAAGAAAGAAATGATTTCCCAAAGATAGAACCCGCAGTAATAGAATATTCAGAAAAAAGAAATTAAGAAAGAAATGATTTCTCAAAGATAGAACCCGAAGTAATAGAATATTCAGGAAAAAGAAACTAAGAGCATCTACATCCCTGAAACTATCAGAGTTTCTAATCTGATGTGGCAGTTTCTAGACCAGTTTCAGGGATGTAGACCAGTTTCTTATTTAGCAACTGTGCTCAATAATTTCTTAATAAGAAATCGTTTATAAACTGTGAGTTGGCAAAATGATTGGTTGATGTTCGCTGAAATTTTTATTTTATTTTATTTTATTGCTGATGTGGCATTTTAGAAACTCTAAGATTAGTTTCAGGGATGTGAACCCTTAGAAACTCTATAGCCTATAATTTCTAAAAATTAGTTAATAGTTACTTAGAAACTCTAAGAGTTTTAGGGATGTGGATGCTCTAAGAAATGATTTGATCTGTCTGCAGAAATATCCTTCCTCGTCCACAAATTTTTTCGAATCACGTTTAACTATGTTTCCTAAGCGTAAAATTTTACTTTCTAACCTTCAAAAATCTCGAAATTAAATATTCAGTATCATATTTACACTACTATATTTGTAAAACTCAGAAATGTATTCAATTTATTAACTTTTCTATTAAAATTTATTTTTAAATTTATATAGTACACATTTTACCCTTCATTAAACTAAGATAAATATTCAGTTTTCTAATTGATCGGTCATGAAAACAAATAGCTAATTTTCTTACTTGTAACATACATACAAACATATGCCTAAATACCACTGTATATATGCTAGAGAAATGAATTGCTTACCCTCGAAAATTGACTAGCTAGTTAGAAGGCAAAATATTTTGCTTACACAAACTACATATTTTTATTTTTTTCAATAAACGGTGAAATGGAATTACTTTATAAATATAAAGTAAGTTTTATTAGACAAGCCAATAAATTAAATAAATTTGTGGGTTTTTTAAAATCTAGAAGGGTAAATATGATATTATAAATTGGGAGAATTTCATATATACCACTCAAAAACTGTGAAATTACATATTTACCATCCAAATTTTTGTAATTACTTATTACCATCTAAATATCTAATAACTCACATATTTGCCCAATATAACTTTAGTATATATCAAATATACCCAAAACTCAGATTAATTATGTACAATATTCTTTAAACTATAATTAATCAAGGATTAACTTAACACACTCTCTTTCTTTCCTTTGATCCGTTGTCCTTTATATCCAATATAAGAGATTAAAAACATATATTCGAAACTAAGTCAGTAACAAAACGCAGATTCTCAAACTCAGTTACTACTTTGATAATGGGTTGTGATATTAGCGTCGTATTTAGTACGAGTTGTTCTGTTGAAAAGATGAAGTGGTTACCTTGTTTTAGACAATCAAGCTGGAGTTGAAATCCTAATCTCCGAGTCTGCTACCCCCTTCTCTCTGAGTTGAGAATGGAGTAGGTCCGATGCCCATTGGACCTACTTTTAGGTTCAACGAGCATGATGACCGTCCGATCTAATTTAAGATTTGTGCGCACGACAATTAAAATAGACACGCACAAGGTTTAAAGCGTTCCGCATGAATCTTAAAGCAAATCGATGGTGATTAAATTCATCGAACCAAAGTAGGTCCAATGCCCATCGGACCTACTCTCAAGTGCTCTGAGTTTCAGCGGAAGAGACGAGATGAGGAGAGAGTTTCAGCAAGAAGGAAAAAATTAAAAAGACAGAGGGAAATATGTGTGCAGAAGAGGAAGGGGCAAAGAAGAAGAAGAGACTAAATAACTTATTAATTATAATTTATGTGATATTAAACTTAATTAATCTCATTTTTTTAATTAATTGGGTAAATATGTGAGTTATTAGATTACACAAATGGTAAATTCATAATTACAGAAATTTAGATGGTAAATACGTAATTTCACAGTTTTTGAGAGGTATATACAAAATTCTCCCTTATAAATTTTACAAGAAAAAAATACAAAATTTTGAAGTTTTTAAGGGAAATATATTAAACTCCCTAAAAAATATTTAAATATATGTAAGTTTAAATTTATATATAATCTATAATGAAGATGAAAACTGGCCTATAAATAAAAGGCACCCAAAATGAAGATGAAAGATACCAACAATATCTCAGTTAGCTCAAGATTGCTGCTGAAACTTCTTCTCCCTCTACAAAAAGCTCCAAAATCCATAGTTTAGGCTAGTTTTTCAAGCTTTGTGCTTTTTTTTCCAGTAAACCAATAGGTAATTAATACCTAAAAGATATAGGCTCTAAGGAGCCATGTTATGTATATGCCTTAAATCGAAATACAGCTTTTACACTACAAAAAGTAGGCACTTATCGCGAGGGAACTCCATCGCGAAAAGAAAAAGCACAGTTATGACGGTACTCCCTCGCAAAAAGTGCCTCGCAAAAAGTGCCTACTTTTCGCAACGATACTTTTTGCGACGGAGTTCCCTCGCGATAAGTGCCTACTTTGTTGTTGTGTTAATTGATGATTTGTGTTCCTTTTCCTTTACTGTTCTTGCTATTATTTTGAGTTTCTTTGTTTTTTTTTTGTTTGGAGCTTGTGAATAATAAAAGAGAAGGTCTTATGATAGTCATGTTCATCTCATATGAACAAGGCATATAATGGCCTAATGATCAATAGAAACCTCTTTTTCTTTACTGTTTTAGCAAAAAAATAAATAAAACATATAAAAATATTATTTCTTCTTAGTTAATAGGATTTATTCTTACTTCCTGGGATTTATCACTATTTTAGCATGATATAAAAATATGATAATAGAAATATGTACAAAAGTGCAAAGTTCAACTTTTTTCCTTTTTCTTTACTGCCTACTTCTTGTGTTTTTTTTTTTTTTTTATAAATATATTCTTTAATTCTTGTGTAAGACAATTAAGTAGCAAAGATATGAGAGTTGAAATTGTATAACTCTTCTTATATCCAACCTATTTGATTATCTTATTTTGAGAGAATTAAAGAATAATAAAAATGTAAATAAATGAAGTGAAAAGATAGAGACCAACAAGGTAGAAGTTGCACAACTCCCTGTTCCGAAATTTTTATTTTTAACATTTTAATAAAATAAATTAATAAATTGACCATCGTTTCTGGTCAATTCTAAATCTAACACGGTCGCACCGGCATTCTGCGGACCCATTTGAGCGGGGCCGCAGAATACCGCTGCGGACCCTTAAATGGGTCCGCAGAATGGTTCTGCGGACCCTTTTTTTTTTTTTAATACAGTTTTTTTTAAACCAGAATTGTTCTGCACGCATCCCTATAAACTAAATTTAATTTTCAGCGGGAGGGCTTTGACCCCTTGGTTTCCTCGGTAAAACAACAGAAAAGAAAAAGAAAAAAAATGGGGTCCGCAGAATGGTTCTGCGGCCCCATATGGGGGTCCGCTCCGGCATTCTGCGGCCTCCCCCATATGGGTCCGCAGCGGTGTTCTGCGGCCGTGTTAGATTTAGAATTGACCAGAAACGATGGTCAGTTTATTAATTTATTTTATTAAAATGTTAAAAATAAAAATTTCGGCTCCCTGTTGGACCCTCTTTAATGGACCTATTTTGCATATTAAAGGTTATTTAATTTCCTTGTATACATGTAAATGTATATGTGTAAATAGTGAAAATTAGAGGTTCAAAGTGTAAAGTATTTGTCCTTTGAAACATGCCGATAAATAGAAATCAGGAATTTTGATGCAAATTTCCCTTGCCCCCGCCATGTCAGCATGATATTGCAGATTTTGAAGTTTTCTGACCAAGTTTGAATGTAACCCGCATTTTGACTTTAGAAGCTGACTATCCAATCAGAATCCGAGAGAGATGGCAGATCGAACGGTCCGGATCTCAAATCAAGATTTGACTTTGGTTCAAATCTATTTCCCCACGAAATTGGAACGCGCAGTAACGCGCAGTAATAGAATATTCTGGAAAAAGAAACTAAGAAAGAAATGATTTCCCATGCAAGATAGAACCCGCAGTAATAGAATATTCAGGATAAAGGAACTAAGAAAGAAATGATTTGATATGTCTGCAGAAATATCCTCTCCTCGTCCATTAATTTTTTCGAATCACGTTTAACTCTGTTCCCTAAGCGTAGAAGTTTACTTTCTAACCTTCAAAAGTCTCGAAATTAAATATTTAATATCATATTTATACTGCTATATTTCTAAAACTCAGAAATGTATTCAATTTATTAATTTTTCTATTAAAATTTATTTTTAAATTTATATAGTACACATTTTATCCTTTATTAAACTAAGATAAATATTCTGTTTTCTAATTGATCGGTTATGAAAACAAATAGCTAATTTTCTTACTTGTGACATACATACAAACATATGTCTAAATATCACTGTATTATGCTAGAGAAATGAATTGCTTATCCTCGAAAATTGACTAGCTAGTCAGAAGAAAAAACATTTTGCTTACACAAACTACATATTTTTATTTTTTTCAATAAACGGTGAAATGGAATTACTTTATAAATATAAAGCCAGTTTTATTAGACAAGCCAATAAATTAAATAAATTTGTGGGTTTTTGAAAATCTAGAAGGGTAAATATGATATTATAAATTGGGAGAATTTCATATATACCACTCAAAAACTGTGAAATTACATATTTACCTCCAAATTTTTGTAATTACGTATTTACCATCTAAATATCTAATAACTCACATATTTGCCCAATATAACTTTAGTATATATCAAATATACCCAAAACTCAGATTAATTATGTACAATATTCTTTAAACTATAATTAATCAAGGATTAACTTGACACACTCTCTTTCTTTCCTTAGATCCGTTGTCCTTTATATCCAATATAAGTGATTAAAAACATATATTCGAAACTAAGTCAGTAACAAAACGCAGATTCTCAAACTTAGTTACTACTTTGATAATGGGTTGTGATATTAGCGTTGTATTTAGTACGAGTTGTTATGTTGGAAAAGGTGAAGTGGTTACCTTGTTTTAGACAATCAAGCTGGAGTTGGAATCCTAATCTCCGAGTCTGCTACCCCCTTCTCTCTGAGTTTCAGCGGGAGAGACGAGATGAGGCGAGAGTTTCAGCAAGAAGGGAAAAGTTATGCCAAAAAAGACAGAGGAAAATATGTGTGCAGAAGAGGAAGGAGCAAAGAAGGAGAAGAGACTAAATAACTTATTAATTATATTTTATGTGATATTAAACTTAATTAATCTCATTTTTTTAATTGATTGGGTAAATATGTGAGTTATTAGATTTTCAAATGGTAAATACATAATTACAGAAATTTAGATGGTAAATACGTAATTTCACAGATTTTGAGAGGTATATACGAAATTCTCCCTTACAAATTTTACAAGAAAAATACGAAATTTTGAAGTATTTAAGGGAAATACATTAAACTCCCTAAAAAATATTTAAATATATGTAAGTTTAAATTTATATATAATCTATATTTACGGATGAATAGTCATTCAGAACAACTAAGAGGTTTGATAAATAAAATTTTAGAAACAAGAAACAATATTGTCATTAATTTGATAAATTAATTACACGGTCAAAGTGTTAGACGACGTGGTGTATGTCATTTTTTCTTGTGGTTGACAGGTCAAATGCTTGTAAGGTTGGAACCGCTGAAACGGTGGTACGTGCAGGAAACTGAAATTCACTTCACTTGCTTAATCCGTGGGGAAATTTTCATTCTCTGTTACTGTTAATCTTTTTAATGACATTTCATCAATGTATTGAAGTTTGAGAACTGAGGGGGTCGATCCAGTATCAAGTCATATAATCCTGTAAGAGGTCTTCAATTTGATTTGAATTTGAGAGATTACATACATATATAAATTGATTTGACTTGGGTTATTTGACCTTTATTACACCAATCTAACAAATTGACCAAAAATACTCCCCTTATCTAAGACCCAAAAGGAATATATAAACGAATCTAACTTGATCCCTCCTCATATATATAAGACCAAATTTACTTGATCCCAAAAGGAATCTAACTTGATCCCTCTTCATGTAAGACCAAATTTACTTGATCCCAAAAGAAATCTAACTTGATCCCTCCTCATATATATATATATATGACAAAAACAAATTAATCTTGAGTTACACAAGAGAAACAAATTTACTTATGCATGATGGCAGCTGTTTCTTTGAGCTATATGGAACTTTGTTTGCAAGGAAGATTGAAAACTACAAAATATATACTGCTCAGGGATGGCGCAGGGGCAGTATTATTTGTGCTTTGAGATTCATGCCATTTTAATTATATTTTGGACCGTCTGATACAATTGTACTCAGTCCGGTAACATGAGGATGTGAATTCCCAAAGAGGGGGGAGAGAGAGTGAGGGAGAGGATTTTTTAATAAGAGTAAAATGGGTAATTTATAAATTTAAAATGAGTTGTAATAGAAAAGTCAACAAGTTAGGTAAATTTGTGAGTTTCTTAAATTTAGAGGGTAAATAAGATATTATAAATTTTGGAGGGGCAAATACGTAATTTCAAAAAAAATTAGAAATTCCCCGTCAAATAAAAGCTATATATAAAGCGGTCACTAATTAGGAAATTTTTTATTGGTAGTAATTAATAGAAAAAAAATATAGACAAACAATAAGAGTCACTAGTGGAAAATGTGCAAACAGTATCGCCTCATCAGGATCGGTTAAAATAAAACACTGAGGCTAATACCTTTGGGATCGGGCAAACACGATAACCGCTCGTGATTGTTAAGTATTAACATCGGTTACAGATTTAACCGATGTAGATAATGTGTATCAGGATCGGTTTACCTATACACCGATCCAGATAATAAACAAGATCGGTAAAAAACACACCGATCTTGATTGTCAAGTATCCTGAACGGTTTTTTTTTATTAACCGATGCTAACAGTTAACATTCAAAATCGGCTAAATAGATAACCGATCCTGTAAAAGAATTTCAAAATAGAAGAAACATATGAATTTTTTGATTCCATAGAATAAGATTCAAATTTTTTCGATTCCATATAAGAAACATATGATTTTTTGAACTTTTCCTCGGACTCTTGCTTTTTTTTGAAGGTCCTTATCCTTCATTCAACTCTTGAACATGAAATATAATTTATTAAATTTTTTTTTTCATATTAAGTTCAGTAAACTCTGATGGAAACAGCAGAGAAGAACCACCGACTTGTGTAGACCCCCTTGTCCCCTCTTCCAGACCTAAATTTGGTGAAAGAAATGAGCGCCAATTTGTCCAGATTTGGCATTTTCAATATAAATCCATATAGTAAGCAGAAAAAATAAAAATTTGAAGAAATAATCGTTTTTTGCTTTAAAAAATCAAAAATTTGCAGATAAGCCAGTCAGGATCGGTGTTTTAAGATCACCGATTCCGATGATTAGCACGATCGGTGTTTAAGAATAACCGATCTTCATGGTTTCCTGGATCGGTGAAAATGTAAAAAACCGATCCTGATGAGTGTCTTTCTGCCATTTTTTTTTTTCCTTTTCAGGCAGATATAGATATATATGTATATTGAAAATCATATAATTTCTTATCCACACCAATTATTCAAGCAACTCATTTGTGATTGACACCCATTATTCACACATGACATACAAATATGCAATTAAAACAAATATGCCAAACAAATCATAATTTAATCAAGCATCACACAACCATAAATAAAAACAACCATAATATCAATAATAAGGTAACTTGCTTAGTTAGATCATATAGATCTCAAAATGACAAGTTCATATCCAAAAGAAGTAAATTAACAAATTCATACCATATATAAGAAGTTAGATCATATAGATCTCAAAATAAACTTAATTAGTTGCAAAAAAAAATAAACTTAGTCTTCAAGAGGGCCGTCGCGCGATGCATGTTGGGCAACTCCATTCGACAAGTCGGAGGTCCTTGTTCTTCTCCTCCTCGCCAACACATCCCGGATGGAATGTGTTGCGACAACACTCACAACGGAGCACTGCATCCTCCTTGGCCAAGAAGAGGCACTCGAAGCACTCCACCATCTCAGCAAAGGTTGGAAGAGCATTCACCTCGAGCTCAACTTCTTCACCCTCACTGTCCTCATCACCGTCACTATCCGGATCGAGGTAAGGATTTGAATCGAGAATGCACTCAGCTAGGAGTGCCAAGGCCGGGTCATCACTGAAGAAGAACTCCTTCAACTCTCGCTTGGTGAAGTGCTGTGCAAAGTCATCGCCCTTGCTGGTTATGAACCGACGGCGAGGAGGCATTTCTAATACGAGAAAATACACGTACAACGTAAAAAATAATGAAAACAAAGTGATCAAAGAAAGGAATTGGACATTAAAACCATGAAAAAGTGATCAATGAAAACCTACTGCAAGAAATGGCGAGTGTTGAAGGAGAGAAAATGGCAGATTTTTGAATTGAAGTTGAAAGGTTTGAGTGTGAAGAGGGGAAGAGGGGAAGAGGGGAAGGCGCCTCATTTTACGTGCCACCTTTACGTATCAGGATCGGTTATTAATAATACACCGATCCTGCGTGTGCACTATCGGCGTCGGTTTCAAATAAAAGACCGATCGGGATAGTATCGGGATCGGTGCACCATAATTAACCGATCCTGAGATTAGTTTTGCATTTAATATCCATCTACCCGATATTTTTGGGATCCGTATCACATGAGGCTCTTGTCTCAAGACATTGGAAAGGGACGGTCCAGATTTACTCTCAAAGAGTCTAGTATTAATTGTGCTTTGAGAGTCGTAAAACGTCCTGACGATTTAATGTTAAAATCTAAATTCAAAACCAAAATTTTCATCTTCAAATGTCCAGAAAAAATCGTTGTGAGACGTTTTATAATCGTCCTAGACGTTTTCGGCGCCTCTTCGCCCCCTGCGAACCGACTCTTCCTCTCTTCTTCTTTTCTCTTCTTCTCTCCGCCACCCTAGCCCTTCAATCTCTACTACAACCACCACAAACCATGCAAGGAAAGTTCAGAGTAGCTCTGACTAAGCACGTCAACGCAGGTACAAAACATTCTAAAACGTCCCGGACGATTGTCAAAACGTCTGGACGATTTAATTAAATTCTCAGACTTCAAAATAGCTTTTTAATTATGACAAAAAGTACAAAAACGTCCTAGACGATTCGTAAAACGTCCTGACGCTTTAATGTTAAAATCTAAATTCAAAACCAAAATTTTCATCTTCAAATGTCCAGAAGAAATCGTTGTGGGACGTTTTATAATCGTCCGACACGTTTTCGGCGCCTCTTCGACCCCTGCGAACCGACTCTTCCTCTCTTCTTCTTTTCTCTTCTTCTCTCCGCCACCCTAGCCCTTCAATCTCTACTACAACCACCACAAACCACCAAATCACTTATTTTAAAGTGATTTCTCCTCTCCTCTCAACCCTCCTTCCATTTCTCCTCTTAAAATCAAGGTTTTCTCCCTCCTTCTCTCTCTCCACCAAAACCCTAAATCTCGCCACCTTTTCAAATCCGGCAATCCGACCGTTCAATCGACGATCCGTCTTCATCATTGCACTTCTTGAGTCGTTCTCTTCACGGATTTGTACTTCAATATTCAATCGGTAATTTTCAATTTCTCTCTTCTATCAATGGCACCAAAACTCTCCAAATTGAATATCCTTCGAAAGAAGAGGTCTCGCAACGATGCGGGTCAATCTAGTGCCACTGAGATTGAACAGGATACCAATATTTATCGATCCAACACCTATTTATTTAGAAATCCAATTGCTCACACCAATTTCATGGGTCAATTTTCGGATCGAAAATTATCGAATTGTTATTATTTCAACAAGGCCTCGGTTACCTTCTCATTTCCCGAGGATGACAAAATTATCGGGTTTATCCGTCATTGGCCTTGGGAAAATTTGATCACGTGTGATGAACCCTATAGTGAGATGATTACCAAAACCTTTTATTGCAATCTCACTTTCTCCGAAGACCCATTTCTTGTCAAGTCCTATGTTTGTGGCCGAGAAATCATTCTCTCTTTGGACAATGTCGCCAGTTGGCTTGGGTTAGTCAATGAAGGTGAAAAAGCCTATCTTCTTCGGAATTGGCCCGAACTTGCTTTAGAATCATCCGATCACTACAAAACCTGGTTTGATCGCCGTAACTTTGGCGTTAAACCCCTCTATGCCTCATCTCTTCCCTCTTTACATCGTTTGCTATTTCTTTTCGTTAACAATATTCTCATACCCAAAGCAACGATCAAATCTAACATTGAAAGAGGTCCAATGTACTATTTGAGGCACCTCATCTCCATGGATGAAAAACGGTTCAACATCCCTTTTATCATTCTTCGTCACATGATTGCTTGCTATTCTAGCTCTGTTGCCAATCTCCCCTATGGCCATTTAATTCATCGCATGATTCGCCTACATGGCATAACCGTCCCAAGTCATCTCATTCAAAATGAGCCTAATCATTTGCTTGATATTCTACCCAAACATGGTTGGGTCAAAAGTGTATCGGGTTCGGGTTTACCAATTATAAAACCTGACATCAGACCTATCAATGATTGGATAAAAGCTCCAAATGCTCTACCTAACCAATATTGGGATCCGTATGAAGAAGAATCGCCAGCTCAACCTGAACAACCACCAATACCACCAATGGCTCAAGATGAACTTCCTCAAGGAGCGGAAAATCAATTGGCTTGGATTGTTCAACACATGCAAGAATACCAAATAGCCAATAACAACCAATTTACCGCGATCAACAACGATCTTAAAATCTTGAAGTCAAGATCACGCAAAATCCATATTCAAGGTCGCAAAAACGCCGAAGCAATTTATGATATTGATCTCACCACTTCGGAACTCGCTCGGCGCTTTGTGAAGCAATATGGTGCTTCTAGTGGTGCGTCCACTAGTGCCCCTCACATACCTTCCGACGATGATGATGATGAAGATGATGAAGAGGGTGACGAAGGAGATGATGACGATGATCCCGAAATTTAAATCTCTATGAACTTTTACAATTAGAATTTGCTAAGTGATTGCTATGCTATGTTATTTGTGTTACATGAACTTTTATTATTTCTATGTTGTATGATTGCACTTTTATTTTTCCTATGGTATTTGACTTGAACTTTGTTAGGTATATGATTGCATGTTTAATCCTAAATTGATTATCTTCGTATGGTTATATTTGTGATGATATGCATGTTCAAGACAATTGGTTATATTTGACCTAAGTTAAACTAAAACGTTTTCAACGTTTTACAAAACGTTGGGACGTTTTATGGCAGAATATCTTGATACTCATCAAGATCGGTTAATAACAAACCGATGCTGGTGATTATCAGGATCGGCTAAAAAATGAACCGGTGCTGATGATTATCAGGATCGGTATTATAACTTAACCGATCCAGATAATTAATTTCTTTCTCCCTTTCCGCAATACGAGGTCTTTTAATTTGCTCCCTTTCCAGTGCGCGATCTGTCTCTGCCCTCTTTGAGGTGTTTTCGTTCTCTGAACTCTCTCTACCCGAAACAAGTGTTTCTCTTCCTCATTTGTTGATCTATCTCGGTTGATGGTTGATTGAGGTAATATAAACCCGATTCCTTCATTTTTAATTTAAAATGCTAACTAATTTTAGGCACAATCCCATAGAGAATCAAGAAATTAGGAAATTCAAGTGTACGTTTTATATTTGATCTATAATTCTCGTTCTACAAGCACATATCAATCAAATTAACTTGGATTGATGAGACTCAAGAATGGTAAATTTGTTTTTATATTAGGGCTCATGTGGTGTATTTTGCTTCAAAAGCTCAACTCAATTCTTATTATTTTTGTAGATTGGCTATTATTGAGGAATCTGGTGCAACGATCTTCATCTCACTCGATTCGGCGTCGAAAAAAATTGTAAGTGCAACATGAACCTCGTGTTTGGCTTTGTGAATGAAACTTGATCATGTATTTTGATAATAGTATATATAGTTAATTAAAGGTATTTCCACCATTAGGTATCTAGCTAGAGTATTGTCTTACGAGCCACAACCCAATGAATAATGCCTTTAGGTCATAAAACCCGTTCAAAATTAATCCATTAGGGATTAATTTTGAATAGTCCCCGTTTTGGGACTGCTCTTTGAATACTTTGTCTCAATTAGGATGTGACCACTTGTTAGTCGTGTTTTAGTATTTAAGCGAATTTCGGCAGCATTTCCTCTTAGTTCCCCGAATATTTGGGGAACTAAGGGGAAATGCTGCCGAAATTCCCTTAAATACTAAAACACGACTAACAAGTGGTCACTACTGAGACAAAGTATTCAAAGAGTGGGATAGAATGGTAACCGGCCCCATGTAAGCCCTAGTAAGAACATTTAATATACCATATATTCCCTTGTGCTTAATTGTTTTTTTCTTATAATTGCAGATGGACCGCAGTTGGATGTACGGAACATCACGTATATCCAATGAATATATGGCCGGTGTTGATGAATTTATGAAAGTTGCTACGGACGATACGGCGAAGAATGGGACTGGGCTGATGTCGTGTCCTTGTCGTGATTGTAACAATATGAATAAATTTTCCAATCCCAACCAAGTGAGGAACCATTTAATCCGACGTGGATTCAAGCAACAATATAAGCGTTGGATATGGCATGGCGAGAGTTTGGAAACCGATATAGGTAGTGAGCATCAGGAATACCATACTGGTGGGAGTGACGGAAGTGGTGATGGACCACACGATGGGACCGATGATGCGGTGGTAGATGAAACTGAGAATATTGATCAAATGTTACGTGATTTAGAAGAGGATTTTGATAATGATAAGCAGTACTCTGTATTTGAGAATTGTACGAAGATTCTAATAAGGAATTGTATCCCGGTTGTTCTAAATTTTCAAAATTGAAAGGTGTATTAAAATTATATAACCTTAAAGCATCAAACGGTTGGAGTGATAAAAGTTTTACTGCGTTATTACAAACATTGAAAGAAATGCTTCCGGACGGAAACGAGATACCATATAATGTTTACGAAGCGAAGAAAATGTTGTGTCCAGTGGATTTGGAAGTTCAGAGAATACACGCGTGTCCAAATGATTGTATATTATATCGAAATGAGTACGAAGATTTCCACGAGTGTCCAAAATGTGGTGCATCACGTTATAGTAGAAAGCATCTAACCAGCGATAAAATGGGGAGTGATAAACCGGATAAAGGACCTCCGGCAAAAGTACTATGGTACCTCCCCGTGATACCAAGATTCAAACGTTTGTTCTCAAATGCCAAAGATGCGAAATTATTGCGTTGGCATGCCGATAACCGGAAAAGGGACGGAAAATTACGGCACCCCGCTGATTCTCCTCAGTGGAGAAATATTGACAGAAGATTTCCCGAATTTGGCGGTGACCCAAGAAACCTAAAGCTCGGGCTGAGTGCAGATGGAGTGAATCCGCACAGTAGCATGAGCAGTAAGCATAGCAGTTGGCCGGTTCTTTTGTGCATTTATAATCTTCCGCCGTGGTTATGTATGAAACGCAAATACATCATGCTGACCTTGCTGATATCAGGACCCAAACAGCCCGGAAATGACATAGATGTGTATCTAGCGCCGTTGATTGAGGATTTAAGCAAGTTATGGCATCCCGGAGTGGAGATATTTGATGCATATACCAAGGAGAAATTCACTTTACGGGCCATGATTTTCTGCACCATTAATGATTTTCCGGCCTATGGTAATTTGTCGGGTTATAGTGTTAAAGGGGAAAAAGCGTGCCCTATTTGCATGGATGATACAGTCGATATGTGGCTACCACATTCCTCGAAAAATGTGTACATGGGTCATCGTAGATTTCTTCCTGCCAACCACGCACACCGAAAGAGAAGGAAAGCATTCAATGGAAAGACCGAGAATGTCACAGTAAATTATCCATTGACCGGCCAACAAGTTTATTCGAGAGTAAAGGATATTGAAAATCAGTTTGGGAAATGGAAAAAAAAGGCGGTGAGAAAGAAAGGGTCTCCGAAAATTACATGGAAGAAGAGATCAATATTCTGGGATTTGCCATACTGGGAGCATTTAGAGGTTCGACACTGTCTCGATGTGATGCACGTGGTTAAAAATGTGTGTGATAACATGGTTGGAACATTGTTGAATATTCCGGGAAAGACTAAGGACGGTATCAATGCCCGAAAAGACATGCAATTCTTGAACATACGGCCGGATCTACAACCGGCAGAGAAGGAAAGAGAAAAGGGTAAACTTTGCACATACCTAAAACCCGCCATGCATACGTTGTCAAAAAAAGAAAAAACAAGTTTATGTGAATGCCTTCATGGTGTAAAAGTACCATCTGGATATTCTTCAAATTTTAAGAACCTGGTTTCACTGGAGGGATTAAAATTGATAGGTATGAAGTCCCACGACTGTCATGTTTTACTGACACAGCTTCTTCCTGTTGCAATTCGGGGCATATTGCCACCGTGCGTTAGACAGACGATCACAAGCTTTGTTTTTTCTTCAACGCCATTTGTTGCAAAGTAAATGATCCTGATACGTTAGATGCTTTGCAGAAGGAGGTTGTCGTCACTCTCTGTCACCTTGAAATGTATTTTCCGCCGTCTTTTTTTGATATAATGGTTCATTTAATTGTTCATCTAGTTAGAGAAATTAAGATGTGTGGGCCTGTTTTCTTGCGGTACATGTATCCGTTTGAGAGATACATGGGATTGTTAAAGGGATATGTGAGGAACCGATATCGTCCTGAGGGCAGCATTGTAAGAGCATATGCTGCCGAAGAGGTGATTGAGTATTGTACTAATTATCTGGATGATTTAAAAGCCATCGGCATCCCTAAACCTCGGCACGGCGGAAGACTTCACGGGTAGGCACCTTGGGATCGAAATTAATCGTGCCCTTACATACAAAGATGACCCTAGCACATTTACATGTTTTGCAGCACCTCACCGACGTTCATCCTTATTTGGACGAGCACATGACTTTCTTGCGTCAACAGAATCCTAGGAAATCCGATAAGTGGTTGATTGGAGAACACAATGAAAAGTTCGAAGGATGGTTTACACGTAGAGTCATGAAAGCTCCGGAGGGAGAAAACATTAAAGAAGTTGTCAAAATGTTGGCTCTCGGTCCAGTCCATGTCGTGAAAACCTTCCAAGGATTTGACATCAACGGGTATACATTTTACACAAGAAGTCAAGATTTGAAGAGTACCGTGCAAAACAGCGGAGTGACTGTGGTAGCCGTGTCGAGTGATTTTTCAGGAGCTAAGGGTGCCGGACCATCGCATGCCTCGATGTCGTATTACGGGTTATCGAAGAAATTTGGGAGCTAGATTACAGAAAATTTAAGATCCCGATATTTCAGTGTAAATGGGTCGACAACCGTAAGGGCGTTAAAGTTGACAACGATGGTTTCATTTTGGTGGATTTCAATAAGGTTGGATACAAGGATGATCCATTTATACTTGCAAGACAAGCCACACAAGTGTTCTACATAACTGATCCGGCCGATCGTTTAAGACATGTTGTCCTCTCCGGGAAAAGACGTATTGTCGGGATTGATAATGTAGACGACGAAGAAGCGTACGATCATTTTGATGATATACCTCCTTTTTCCACTGGCATGGCATCTTTACCAACTGTCGTGGATAATGAAACAAGTCACATGCGCAACGATCATAATGAAGGAGAATGGATTGAATAAATTTGATATTCAATGTTTTATTGGTATATATGTCATATCTAGATTTTTTTAATCTTTTCCGACTTGAAAAAAAACTTCAATGTTCCTGACTTAATGAGTTTATTAATTTTTTTCCAGGAGGCATTATAATTACTTGACTATGGGGGTTTGCATGCAAGGTGTCATAAATATTTAGACTTTTTTGTGTTATTATTGTGTTGTTTAGTAAATTATTGTGTTATTTAGTAAATTTTGAATTATACAAATGTGATGCTAATCATGTAAATGTAAATTATGTGAATGATATTTGATGCATTACATAAATCCATTGAAATTATGTAAACAGTGATTTAGTTTTTTAGAGTACTGGATTAAATATGTACGCATCAGGATCGGTTATTAAGTTAACCGAACTTGATCACAGTATGCAGGATCGGTTTTTTAACAAAAAAAACCGATCATGATGATATATTTTCGCGGTGATTAATTGGCGCCTCTCTGGCTACTTAGCGAAAATTGGTCTCCTGAATTCATTTTCAAAACTCGATCTGAGCTCACTGATCCCTCTCTCTCTCGCTAATCTCTCTCTCTCGGGCGCACTCTGCCTCCCTCGGTGCACTCCGCCTCTCTCGGTGCTAACACCGCCTCTCTCGGTGCTAACCACCGCCTCTCTCGTATTCTTACGGTGCTCCACGCCGCCGCCTCTCCGCCGCCATCTCTCGCCGCGCATTCTCTCCCGGCACCTCTAGTGCCGGTGCTATCGGTGGTGCTTCTATCTCTCTCGGACTAATTTCGCACTAATTTCGGGTAAATGCTCAAACACCTTTTAACTGGTACCTTTAACTGGTACCTTGAGTTCACCTCTGCTACCGGACTAATTTAACTGGTACCTTGAGTTCACCTTTTAACTGGTACCTTTTAACTAATTTAACTGGACTAATTTCGCACTAATTTCACTGTGTTGCTGTTGCTGGTACTGACTTGGTTTTCATAGTTTATATTGTTCAAGTTGTATTGTTCAAAGTTATATTGGGATCAAGGTTTACATTGTTCAAAGTAATATGCTTCCCCAAGTTTAGAAAATTCACATGTTGCTCCAGTTTTGAAAAAACAGCACGAATACACATGCTGCTCCAGTTTTGAATATTCTAAAAAAATAGCAGGAAAATCCAAATAAATCAAATTTTCACTCTAAATTGGTTGTTTTTTTATTCTCTATCTAACCGTTCAGATGGCTAGTGGTGCTGGTGAGGCTAGTGGTGCTGGTGAGGCTAGTGGTGCTGGTCATCGAGCTGCTCCTATCATGCCTAGTGGTGCTGGTGAGGCTAGTGGTGCTGGTCATCGAGCTGCTCCTATCATGCCTAGTGGTGCTGGTGAGGCTAGTGGTGCTGGTGAGGCTAGTGGTGGCGGTAGCGAGCGCGCCTCGGGTGAGAAGCGAGTAAGAGGGCCTTCCCAACTTGCTACCGTCGTTAATCAGACCGGCAAGCATGTTGAATTTGATGCACTTGGGAGGCCTATTATTAATAGGCAAACCACTAAATACCCCTCGCACCTTGGGATATTGGTAAGAAGGAACGTTCCTATAACGTGCCTAGAGTGGTCTCAGGTAGAAGACGACGTGAAGGAAAAGATATGGAACCAAATCCAGGTAAATAACATGGTCCTAAGCTCACAAGCTAGCAAAGTTGAATTTAACTCACGTAAACTTTGATTTCTGTTTGTTTGGCAGATGGACTGGAATATTGATGGTGATGATCAATATTTGAAGAAGAAGATAATACAAAAAATGGCAGAAATGCACCGAAAGTTCAGAGTAGCTCTGACTAAGCACGTCAACGCAGGTACAAAACATTCTAAAACGTCCCGGACGATTGTCAAAACGTCTGGACGATTTAATTAATTCTCAGACTTCAAAATAGCTTTTTAATTATGACAAAAAGTACAAAAACGTCCTAGACGATTCGTAAACGTCCTGACGATTTAATGTTAAAATCTAAATTCAAAACCAAAATTTTCATCTTCAAATGTCCAGAAGAAATCGTTGTGGGACGTTTTATAATCGTCCGAGACGTTTTCGGCGCCCTCTTCGACCCCTGCGAACCGACTCTTCCTCTCTTCTTCTTTTCTCTTCTTCTCTCCGCCACCCTAGCCCTTCAATCTCTACTACAACCACCACAAACCATGCAAGGAAAGTACAGATTAGCTCTGACTAAGCACGTCAACGCAGGTACGACGCCCGACCTTGAGAAGCTCTCGATCACACAAGAAGCTTGGGATGCCTTTGTCGAGTCCCGCCGGTCGGATGAATTCAAGGTCACTTTTTTTAACTATAAACGTTCAATGAACCTAATTGTTTAATTGTTCAACGATTTTCATTACTCGTAATTGTTTCTTTGGGTAAATTGCAGAATAAAAGCAATAAGGGGAAGGAGAATCAGTCCAAGAACAAGTATAAACATTACCTGGGATCCAGAGGGTACAGCGGTGAGAAATTCCAGAATAGGCTCAAAGAAGCATTCCAGAAAATTGCAAACTCTAAAGCAGTAAGTAGTGATCCGTCTACCCAGGGGTCAACTACTATACTGTCACAGGAGCAGTTTCTTGATATGTCTGTTCAGTATAGGCATGTCTCGTGGACACTAGGACACACGAAGCCGACTTCCGATGGCGAGGAACTTCTTTATCCTAACCCGGACACAGAAGCAATCGTCAAGACTATTGTGAGGATTTAGATATTTTCATTCCTTGAAATTCAACTCTAATTTATTATGTGATAACAGGTTGCCATTGTCATTTCAGGAAGAACAACAGGAGGCTTTCAACAAAGGCTTGTTGCCCGTCGATCGTTACGACGATGTTCTAGGAAAATCTCTGCCGAATCCGGAACATGCTGGGAGGGTGAGAGGCCTTGGAGCTCTGGTGGGTATTAAAAAGGCATATCAGGGAAGCGGAAAAAGGAGGAGACACGTGCTTTCTGGGTCTGGCGCGGACATTGAAGATAGGATACAGAGAGAAGTGGCGGCGAGAGTACAAGTTGCAGAGGACAGAATAAAGGAAGAAATGGAGGAGAAAATGAAGGTAATGTTAGCGGAGCAGATGGAAACATTGATGGGCCGAGGAATACTCGCGGAAAGCCCAACAGCCACTCACAGCCCAACAGCCGTAGCGAGCAGCTGCCAGTCAGTTGGACCACGGACTTCCCTCTTTTTCCCGATGGAGGTAATGCAAATAATACATATTTTTCCATCCAAATAAAAAAATAATTCTATTACGTACATGCCTTAGTTTTTATACATATTATTCCTTCGAATGAATTTTTGTAGCATGTAACAGCCGTCGCAACGAGTATGCAGACTTCTCATGCATCGAGATGGGAAGAAGGTTGAAGTGGCTTCGGGGACAATTAATGTTCCAGTAATCCTGGAGAGACCAGTTCACACGATGGCCTGTACCACCTGACCATGCAAGGGTAATGGTGGATGCAGTGGTCCCGGGATGAAGAAGACACCCCTCTACCTGTACCACATGAAGACATGCCAACCATCATCTCAGCCGTTGGCAGCTCCACCGCATGGCCGATGGACCTGATATCCATTGATCAGGTAAAAAATGCATATTATATTACAACTTCTTATAGTTTATAAATTTGTATCTATATGGTAGAGTTTTAGTTGATGGTATTATTTAATTGCAGGAACCACCCAATGTTCGTACTGGTGGGGATGTGGTACAAACTGAAACAAACATGTTTGGTGGTACGATTTGTCCGTTTTCCACAGTCTTGTACCCATCTGCATGATCGGTTCTTGAGCCAACCTAACAAAGCATTTCACGTCAACCAGCCAGCCTGACCTTTTCCATCATGAAGAACCCCTGGTAGTCAATGCAGATGATTTTTTGACGTTGGTTAAACCAAAGGAGTGGCTCACCGGACCGATTATTCAGATCTTATGATGTGAGTTAACATTCGTAATAATGGTAGAATGTACGTACTTTTAATCCAAAATGAAAAATCGAGATCACCTGTATTCCCTTTTTGCAGGTATCTGCAAAATACAACAAGGAGGAACATCGAGAAGATGAGCGTGTTGGTTTCATGGACCCCATGAGAACCAATTTACACGTTGTTGGAGGGTGGTGCCCAATCAATAGAATACGTTGAGAAATACTTAAAGGTTGTACTGAGAGAAAACCGGAGGAAGAAACTGATATTCATACCGTATCATCAGAAGTAGTGCTATATATACATTCTAATGTTTATTAAGTTTCTTTCATTTCGTATAATCAAATTGGGGACGGCTAATTTGCTGCCGGCAGCATTCTGGCCAAGCTGCTTGCCGGGGGCATTTCGGCCATTTCTGGTGTTCAAACAACAACTTTTTTTTATATAGATGTTCAATCTATATTATAATCTACTGGGAGACCAAATTTTACATTTTTGGAATTTTTTTACTATTTATTAAGCCACTTTGAAAATTCCAGATCACTTGATCCAGGATTCAAAGTGGCTTAATAAATAGTAAAAAAATTCCAAAAAATGTAAATTTGGTCTCCAAGTAGATTATAATATAGATTGAACATCTATATAAAAAAAGTTGTTGTTTGAACACCAGAAATGGCCGAAATGCCCCCGCAGCAGCTGGCCAGAATGCTGCGGCAGCAAATTAGCCGGACCCAATTATAGAATGTGAGATGATACAAAACCTAATTTGCAGAACACATTGGCTCTTGGTCGTGCTTATGCCTAGGGAGAGTCAGGCGTACGTGTTCGATTCTCTCAGTAAGACCGCTGGTAAGAAATCGGCTCCACTTCACCCGAAGATCATCGATGCGCTCAAATGTATGCTTTTCAAGCTTTTATTTGTCAAATCTATAGATTTTCATTAATATTTTTCTTAGAATTGGTAGTATTTTTTTCAACAGGCCATACCAATTGGACCAGATGATTGGAGGAGTTGGAAAATGCTCTAATTTCAAGATTAATTATTGCAGGGTACGTACTTATTTTTTAACTCTCTTGTTGTTTGTAAATTGCTAAGTTGGTGATGTTAAACGAGGACTTAGATGTAAAAAAATGGTGAAATTTGGTTATGATATGATTATAGGGACCTAGCTGCAAATTAAAAATTGGTCAAAATCTATATGTGCAAAAATTGTTTAATGTTTTTAACTATCTTGATGTGTAATGTAGTGCCCACAACAAAATGGAGGTTGGAATGTGGATATTATGTCATGATGCTCATGCACGACATAATACATCGCTTCCTCCGTGATTTTCCGAAAATGAAGGTCTATATACATTTATATATTTTCCAAAAGTAAGCATAGTTGCTTCAAATATAATTAAGTACATATTTAATTGTGTTCTTATATCATTTAAAAAATGCAGGACTTACCCACTAAGTAACCCGGTTTACAGAATGGACCGAGATTCGCAACTCGTGGTGTAACTTTTTCTTAAAGGAGGTAATCATTCAAAAAAGTAAAACAATTTAGAATGTGATAATTTGTAATAATTTGTAATAATTTAGGAGCTTAATAATTCTATGATATGGTGTATGGATTAGGAGCTTAATAATTTAGGATGTGATACTTTTCTAATAATTTAGGATGTGTATTGATTTGTGGTGATTCCTGATGATGTGATATCCTATATAGGCCAGCAAAATATACTGGAAGCTGGCCAAATATAAAATAAATTTTTTTAAAACACAGTAAAACATCAGTACGGTTATTAATTTATTAACCGATTCGGATCACTATCCGCATCGGTTATTTATACACAACCGATTGTGATAACAACCTTCTGGATCGGTTCGTATAAATAAACCGAACCTGCTAGTTATCTGAATCGGTTTTTAACAAAACCGATCCAGTTGCTCTATTGTATATTAAAAATATTTTATAAATTGGCCGGAATATTGGATCGGTTTGTTAAAACCGATCCAATTGTTTAATTAATTTGCCCAGATAATAAATATAGGATCGCGTGATAATAAACCGATCCTGGTACTTATATTCCGGGATCGGTTTAATGTTTAACCGATGCAAATACTGGACAAGTCGGGATCGGTTTATTTTCAACCGATCCAATACTATGAAGTCGGGAGCGGTTGGAATAAATAACCGATGCAGATTCTGGATGATTGGGATCGGTTACTTAATAAAACCGATCGCGATAACTAAAACTAGGATCGGGTTTACATTAAATATCCGATCCAGATTGTTTCTATCTGGATCGGTTGTTTAACCGATACAGTTGAGATTGACTACTTGTATCGGCTGGAACAGGATCGGCTGTAGGTCGATCCTGATGTGCGAGTATACCCGATCCTGATTTGTGTTTTTCCACTAGTGGGTTTTGGTATAAAATGCTTTCTCCTTCCCGCGCCGTATAAAAGCCCTTCTCCTTCCAGCGCCGTTTTGATCAAGTAATTCAACAAACGGAAATGTTAGTGTTTGCAATTCATAGGTAAATCAAGGTTCTCCTGTATAACCTTAGGAAGAGAGAAAGACCGGTTGATTTACATATCGCTTATGATCAACTTTGACAATCATTTCACGGTTAATAATTGAAATTTTGATTTAGATTTATCAATTATGTCACATCGCTTATCTATCAAGATAAGTCACTATCTTTGGAGCTCATCTATCAAGACGAGCGATGTGATATAATTGATAACCTACATCTCGACTTCACATGTGAATTGCTTTATTTCTGGCATGTATATCTCCTTCATCTCTGGCATGTTATTTTCCGTGTAGAAAGGTAGGAATTGTACACTGCACATTGTTTAAATAACAGTGTAGAAAACATTGAGAGAGCTACATGGCAGTTTACATAATAATCCGTGTAGAAAGGTTATTGTAGGGTTTTGATTATAGAAGGCCTTCTCCTTCCAGCGTCGTTTTGATCAATTAATACTCTCTCTCTCTCTCTGTATACGATCTGATTTCTGCGCACAAGGAGGCCGGATCTGAGATCTTTGAAGTTAATTTGTATTTCTCCTCTCTATCTTGCTTAGGTTAGTCGTGTATATATTTCTCTTTTCTTCCTCTAATTTTCTGTTACTTATTATTGCTTATTTAGGTCAATTAGTAATTAATGCTTGCATGCTTGATTTGTTGAGATAATGTAAATAATTAGTATATTAAATAGAGTGATGCATGTATAATTGTGCTTGTTTCTAATAATAGAGTAATGCATGTATAATCAACTAATGCATGTATAATAGAGTAATGCATGTAATTGTTATTTTAGTGATGATTAGCTTGATAATTGTGCTTGTTTAGTAACGCTGTATAATAGAGTGATGCATGTATAATTGTGCTTGTTTCTAATAATAGTAATGCATGTATAATCAACTAATGCATGTATAATACAGTGATGCATGTATAATTGTTATTTTAGTGATTATTTTACTAATGCATGTATAATTGTGCTTGTTTCTAATAAGAAGAAGAAAAAGAGATTTATTCTCTTGCCATATCACCAGAGGTTACTTCTAACCTTGTGATTAATATATAAATAATGGAATCACACCATCAAGTCAAGCAACACGTGTGTCACTATAATAGCCAAATATCTGGGTATTGTATGCTAATAATTCTTCTCCTCCCACAGTGCACACTGGTGTTGCTCATCATTGTGCCTTGCATGAATGCAGTTTACGTCGTGGATTCTTCACAGCCCACAGAAAAGATCGCATTTGGCAAGTGCAAAGCAATCTACTAGTATGTGAAAAGGTAAGCAATAATCTTTCACTAGTTTGATTTTTTCCCAATTATAACAAATTGTGGAATTGCTAATTAGAGTTACTCTATTTGTAAGGGCTTTTGCTGCATACGTTAAAAATGGAGGATTGCACAGCACGGACAAGAAATTAAAAGATAAGTTGATTTGGAGGTGGTGGTAGGTGAGCACAACACAATTCTATAATTTCATATTTTGTTCAAAAATTATTGTTATTCTAACATAGGCCCGCTAAATGTAAATTGTAAGGCCCGCAACAGGTGGAGACTTGGGAATGCGGATATTACATGATGATTTTCATGTTTGACTTTGTCGAAAGAATGCAATTCCAATTTCCAGACGTGGTATGTAATCATATTAATTGTGCCTATATAATAGCAATTGATATTTTCAATTATGCTTACTTATAATTCTCATTTCATTAAATTAGCAATTGTATTTGCGACGTCTTGCATCTACCTTTTCTTGTTACTAACTAATACCAAATTATAATTGTAGCAACCATCAAAGCAAGATGAGTACTCCAAGGAGCAGATCGACGAAGTAAGATGTATCTGGGAAGATGGTTTCTATCTGAATTTTGTAATGCTGAACATGAATTTGTATAATTTTGTATAACAATTAATGTATATATTTAGCAAGCATAATTTAATGTCAATTATCTGAAAAACTGGCTAGCAAAACAAATGGTATGAATTTTGTAGGAAAACTGGCTAGCAAATTAAACTGGAGGCTAGCCCAAAATGAAAAAAATCAAGAAAAAAAATGGGACAATTCTACACGTATTTAACGAAAGCCCGTGTAAAACGAGTTCAGTGAGCTAGATTATTTTATATTGTCTGTGTATGATAGTTACGATACCTACGGATGAAATTAGAAGTCCGTGTCAAAAGCAAACTTCTACACGGACTTTAAACAAAAGTCCGTGTAGACGAGTACAGAGAGCTACACGGATGCTTTTATATAGTCCGTGTATTTAGTTAAGAGAACTTCACGGATATGAAACTAAACGTCCGTGTAGAAAAAAGTAATTTGACACGGTTGTTAAACAAACGTCCGTGTAGAACGAGTACAGAGAGCTACACGGATCTTTTATACAGTCCGTGTATGCTAGTTAAGAAAGCTTCACGGATTTGAAATTAAACGTCCGTGTAGAAAACAGTAATTTGACACGGTTGTTTAACCCAAAGCCCGTGACTTTTTCAGAGAGCTACACGATTATTTTAGTTTTGTCCGTGTACGATAGTTAAGAGAGCACACGATATGAAATTAAACATCCTATCGAGAGAGTAATTCAACACGGTTGTTGTGACCAAAGTCCGTGTAGAACGAGTTCGGAGATACAAGGATTATTTTATTTTTTATTGATTTGTTAAGAGAGCGACACGGATATGCAACTAACGTCCGTGTAGCTAAAGTAACATACACGACGTTTAGTGCAATGTCCATGTATAAAGAGTAGTCGTACACGACGTTTAGTTGCAATGTCCGTGTTGCTCATTATATGGAGAGCGCCACAGCAGGTGTATGTACACGGCTGTTTATTTGGTATCCGTGTAGAAAGCGTTAGATTTACACAGTAAATATCCGTGTCGATAGAGGGTACCTATTATACCCCTCAACTCGTACACGGCAGGAAATCCGTGTGATAACCCCTCCGGTAATGTCCATCTGCAATCTCTTTTTCTGTAGTATGGGATCACCGGATCACGGCCTTCCCACCGGACTTCTCCTTGAACTCCAACTTGCCCACTGACATATTGTTCTTTCCGATATGTTTCTCTCCATCGAGGATCCTCCATGTCTAGGTTAGACATTAAGACAGCATGGAGGACGAATCAGAGGTGAGTACGGAGAAGAGATCGGACACGTGACGGTTGAAGGAGGTGAGATCGGAAGGATTCAGGCTGTATGTCGGCGAACGAAAAGGGGAAGGGGAGAGCAATAAGAAAAGAAATGGAGAGGAGGAGAGAGAAGGTAAATGGAGAGAGTTAGATAGGTT